>JAQFYM010000708.1:0-52030 GCA_034694785.1 Agrenia bidenticulata | reverse complement strand
ATGATTTATGATCGCGATGAATTAGTACGGCGATAATTTAATACGGCGCTGAGTTGGGCGCGACGAATATATGAGGCAACGATTCGATCTCGACGAGTAGCAGGGGATCCGCCACATGTGCACACGCATCATAGTATGGAGAAAGTTTGTCCTGAATATCAAATATCCTGAGCTAATCTAGGTTAGATTTATTTCATTTTCGTCTACCCAATAGTTAGTATCAATAGTAGTTAGTTGTCAGTAGTTTATTATAGGAGGAAGTAATTTAATCTCGATTGAAACCCACGTAGTTAAAGGATACACATACGTGTGATAGAAGATTAGTTTCCAAATATAGAAAAGAGAAATTGACTCTCTTCTGATTTCTTAGAAAAGCGTCACTCCTCGGTCTTCCTCTTCTAATGTCGAATGCTCTAGAAATCACATCAGATGTAAGATGATCTTCAATTAGAGAGATCCTTTGGGAGCCGTAGGACTGAGGACGGTCGAAGTCTTGGGTATTAAGGTTCAACCAGTAGGAGTGGGATGCATATAGCGTCTTGAATTTTGGGGATGGATACAATCAATTAAATTTGTTTGTCTCAACAGAGTTAAGACTCACTAACGTTCAATACTCCACGGACAGATCGATACATCATATACATAAAAAGTATATATAGGCCTATGTATCAATATCGAATAACAAGATGGCGAAGATTTTTTTTACACAGATCTCCAAAATGTATTAATAGATTCGGAGTCTAAGGGGATACACATCCTTTCACATTCAACAATCAACAACATCCGTATACTATTACAAGTTATTAATACACAACCGTACAAAGTCCGATCGAGTTAGAAAAATACAGAAATCCTTCTAAATTGATACTCAAAAGGTTTCTTACACGCAAACTATGATGTCGATGATGTAATGAGAACGAAAAGTTCGTATCTCAGACAGGAATGTCAAAGAAAGTTGTCTAAATAACCCGGCAGCCCGACATCCTTATTGTGGAAACTACGACTCGAGCCAACAATGGTTTTACATATGCTAAATCTATTTACACACCACTAAATAAAATATTCTGTTTTTAGAGAAACAGTTGACAGGCTACGTTTGAATGTTTGCTATTGATAGCTTTCACGAAGGATTCCCAGTTTAAATTGAGATTTTCATGGGAATCTGTATCCTTAATTAATTAGAAGAGTACGTCATGTCTGGATGTCTGCTGCTTTTATAGGAAATAAGAACTCGTCTCAAAATTCTCATGGCTCATCAGTCCTTTCAATTACAATTACCCTGTAAATCCTCCAATATAAGCTAGAGACAGCGGTTGAAACGGTGGTCGAGATCCAACTTCAAACACATAAGACCGTCGCTGATCTGATGTACAGTTGATAGTATCTAATGTAATAAACCGTTCAAAACGCACATAACAAAGTAGCGCAGATAAGTTAGTCAACTAACTTCAATATTTTCAATTATTTTTAATTTGAGTTTCGAATATTCAAAACTGACTTGAGTTCTGACGCGTGCATGCAAATTAAATAGAATACTAACTACGCTTGTCGACTGCCGTGTCTTTCTTTAATTATGGAGAAGCTATTATTGTGTCATGTTAAATTTAACTTAAAAAATATACTAAAGGGTGTGGTGTGTCCCACCCGATTGTGTCCATCAACGAACGTCGGACAGACGGACGGAAGGACACACGAACATCCACATAAAGTAGCTGCGCTAATTAATAAGCGGATTACAGGTGGTAATGATAACAGAACAGTTTTCAGCGCTAACTTAGAGGAGCCTTTCCTTTTGGATTATGATTACGATGGGGATTGTGCCATAAGACTTAACTTGACATAAGCTTCTGTAGACTTTTCAGACAGGAGATATGTAATTACGAGTATTACGACGATAATCAGAGGAAAATAAATGTTTTCAACTACCAAGCTCCGCACCGGTGAGTCCTAATTGGAGAAATGTGTATCCGTCAGTCTTATACACATTTTGACATTCTGATGGAACATATTTTACACAAAGAATGATTAACATACAACAGCACAAGCACAAGCAAAAGCAATTAAAAAATGTAAGTCTTTAAAAATTTCTTACAGAAGTTGATAAAAGTATTCAGGGAAATGGTCCAACAATAAAACGTATATATTTTTTTACATCTAAAAAATCATGCCGATAAGAATTAAGGTACAGGATTTCAGAAAATAGAAAAGAGATTACATCTAACCCTAAAGAGATTATTCGACTATTAAGAAGAGTACAAAATTATTCTGTCTTATCTGTCACCATTAATTAGTAAGTTGATCAACCCTGCAAACGAAAATAACCACTGCACTTTATGTTGTAGATAGATACTGTGTGGATGTGTTTACCTCATTTCATGAGATAAATTATAGTCTTATCATTATGGATGTTATTCTCCTTTTAATGTCTACGGCAGTTCCACTCTGAGAGATTAACTTTCTCTCTCTAGTATAATGTCAAGTGCGGCGCATGAAATTTGCACGTACGTTTTAGTATGATAGCAAAGACGCGCAGTAAATCCCACACATTTTGTCAACAGATTCAAGTTTCAACCTTCCACAAATATCCAAATACTTTGTCTCAATAATTGTATGAGCTGTATTTAAGGTGGTTGAAATTGTATCCGGTTTCCAATCCTTGGGCAAATTACCATTACTGTATCGATCTAAAGGATATATTTAACCTGTAATCCCCAAGGTTTGATATCCTTTCATCCAAAGCCGGGAATCCCACTCATGGGTAATATAAAAACCAGGAAGGTGAAAGGGTTAATTGGAATAACGAAAACTTTCTGAGGGGACCAATTTGTGAAGGGTATTTTAATTATATTTATTATTCAGAAAACGGATGAGCACATCTGAATATAGGGTGTAGAAGGTAGATAATTCAGTACCCACCCACACTATCATCATACTATCTTCATACGTAAGCATATTATATGCATGCATCTTTGTAAATATCAAACAAGCCCATTATGATGATCCAACCAACACGGACACATCCGAGAAGAGTATTAATACAGTTTCCAAATTAATAACATGAGGGAGGCTGATGATGGTGATGACTTTATGCCCTTTGAACTTTCAACCACTTTGACGTATGTGAAGTACCGTAAGTAATGCAACCAAGGACATGGAACTAGCAGACGATTGATAATTTATTTCAAAAGTCTCATATACGTGGAGACATGTTACATCTCTGCTCACTTTTATTTCCACCTTCGATATTTCCAAATCTATTTACTTTGACTAAACTTTAACTTTACTTTGTTAAAAGAAACCACAAAGTTAAACACTGAATATGCATGCAGAGGAGGCGAGAAGAGATGGGGAGGTGGTATATGTTCCCAATATATATAAGTTATGTTACTTTTTAAATCGTAAATAATTTGTTGAACATATCTGAACATTTTCCTTGCAATCCCTAAACCCGGGGTTAGTAATTGAAATTTCAAGTGAAAAATGAATCAAAGTGAATTTCATAAAAAGTGTGAAAAATTAAAATCTAAACTTTGTAATTTCACATCATATTTATATGGGGGAAATGGGAAATTAACCTCAAAATAACTACCGTGCACTGACACTTACAATTAAATAAAAAAAATCCTGACGTGAGAATTGTTTGTGATTTATTTTTAATCAAACAAAATGATTTTCAAAGTACTATTAAGAAAGTATTATAAATTGAGTCCTTAAGGGGCTCCAATGAAGATGAAAGATTACACTTACCATTTATAAAGCAAGGACTCATAGAAAAGTTATCACTACAAATACTTTTCACACATTTTTCATAATTCCAGCGACTTGAAAAATAACCAGATAATCCTCCCTTCTGTAAAATCTCTATACTTCTCCGACCCCACATCCTTCCTACAATAGACCTGCAAACCTTAAACACATAATTCATAGAGTTTATCCTAGTTGTAGAAAGGAAGAGTGAAAGTCCCTCTGCTTTCACCGACCACAACAAAGAGAGTAACTTGTTCAGCTAAAAATTTCTTCCTCAAAAGTATGGCTAGTAGATGCCCTCTGCTGTGAAGGAGGGTCGGGTGTGTTACATGCCGCCTCCAAACTTCCAAAGCCACATATTCCCCTCTATTACAGTTCCAGCCGAGAATCGTGAATCTCTGAACATCCTACATTCCTACTATTTCCTACTAACAAGAGCTACCAACTTGTACAACTTGTGCTTTGAGAGAGTAGTTTTTAGCCCGTCTTTTACTAGTATGTGTGTTATCAATGCATTTTGTTCTCTCCGAGATTTTGTCCAATTGGATTGATGTAGAGCAGCAGGAGAAGTGACGAGTTGGCCTTCCACAAAAGAGGGAAGAGAGATATAGATTTTTTTTACACCCGCATTATATTATTATAAATAAATACTATTATGATTTACTAATTGAAACTAAGAGGAGTTAATTACTACCTTTGGACTCTTCAACTCAAGCCGTTGTGGTTCTCAAGTTTAAGTCTAAGGAGAAATGTCCGAGGTTCGTTGAATGTGAACGACGGACTGAGTTTTTTCTCTATCTGACAGGGGGAAGGTGTCGGCGGATTAATTAATTTTTCTCTGTTTAGTGGTTAGTGGTTCATCTCAACCAGAGACTTGTGACTGAGTTGACAAGAGCTGCACTTGGCTTGATATTGTAATTGCAATTAGTTAAGAGATTGGGTGACGTATATATTTTTGATTTTGTATTTCGTAATAATACTACCAATAAGTTGTAAGTATAGTCGAATAATGACGAGGGCTTGAAGGGATTCGGTGTTGGAAGATTAGAAGGAAGGATAAGTGTGTGATGAGGTTGTATTAGTTGGTTTAGAGGGCCGGAGTTATTTGTATTACTTCATTAGAGATAGGGGATAGAAGAAAAAAATTATTGATCTTGAGGGGTAGTTTGTATTGTATTATTATTTTGTATTGTGAATTTAAAAAGTCTGTTGAACGGTGCAAAATATAAAGAAAGGCTGAAACGGGTACAATTACAATCATGGGACTCAGCGAATTGCAGGTAAGACCTGCTAATAGATAGACGCCGGCTATGCACTATGCTATGGTAGTTTTTTCGGTTCCAATAAAAGTTTACATGTGACATGGTTTGTTTTCAGTCCCATTTTACGCAAAGCAGCCTTAACGCTGTAGAATCAGTTGACCTCCTGAAGCTCGCCAACGGAATGAGGTCACGGAGTAAGAATGAACAGCTAAAACTGGTTGTGGACGGGGAATGCTGTTTGGATAGACTGTATGGAGGATATTTTCCAGGTTGGACGGATAATTTTCCTTTATTATGTATGATTTTTATTTATATGATCCATTTTTAAGGCTAATAGAGTTTATTTTTATTTTAGACTGGGTTTGTGGAGGCCAGTGGAACAAAATGGAACAGTTCCTGAGAAACTTCTCGAGTGTTGTACAAGGTTCAAATTTGGATCTTATCGTGTTTTTCAACGGGAGTCTGGAACCGGAACGGCTGGATACCGAGTGGAAAAGGCGACAGGAAGAGACCTACAGATTTGTTGAAGAGATTCATAGGCATGTTTCACTGAAGAAAAAGCCCCCACCAAAGTCAGTTGCTTGTTTGAAGAATTGATTTCAACTATACTGTTGTGTGTAACATCCGTTATTTATTTGCAGAATATGGTGGGTCCCACCCGCCTATCTCCGTTCAGCAGTTCGCTTGGCATTCCGTGCACTGCAAATGAAGATGGTATGTTAGTTGTAATTTTAAATCTTCTATTTTTTAAAATTAAATTATTCAATTGTTGTTAAAATTGTTGCGTACTTAATAAATTAAGGTTTGCACACAAGACGACCATCACAAGGAGGTCGTAAGGTTTTGCCAAAGAAACAACTTTCATGGACTTATAGCTGATGATCCAGAATATCTTATATTTGACATACAACGTTATTTTTCTGCTCAAAAGTTGAAACTGACCTTCAAGGTATTGTCATTTTTTACTTTAAAGTTGAAACTGACCGTGTTGTAAGCTAAACAATTTTTTTCGATAATGTTGCAGGGATCTCTGGAAACAGTAGAAGTAAAGCTAGCAAAGGCATTTGAAACTTTGAACCTCCCCAAAGAAAGGTTTTACATTTTTGCAGCGCTTTTGAGTAATCACATTTTGTCCGAGGCAGATCTCAGTGATTTCTACTCATCGTTAGGAATCGATTCGTCCACTAAAGTATTTAAAATCAGTGTATTAATGCCTTGTGTTTAAAATTACCTGTATCATACAGCTAACTGAGGCGAGATTTTATTTCAGTCCTGTATGATCGATAAAGTTGCTGAATTCACAAGGAGTTTGGAAGTGATTGATCCAGACAAAGTGGCCGATTTAGTTTCCAAAGCTGGAGCTAACAGGGAACCAGAGAAGGTGAAAGAATTATCGGAGAAAGTTCTCAAGTGCCTCCGGTATTACTCGGATCTAAACGTTCCAAAAACTGGCAACTCCTTTCATAAAGAAAAGAAAGCAAAAAATAAGGGTTCTAAAAAGAATGATCAGAAAAATCAGAAACCTCTAGCTACTGCGTCACCTAGTAATTCCAACAATGAAGAAACTTCATCGGCATTGCCCTCGGATAGTCAAAAACTTGAGGTATTTGAAAAGAAATGAAATAGCTGATAATTAAAGGTTATTAAATTCATAATCTTTTATGCAGGGAGATTCTGGGAAAGTTTTTTCTGAAAGCGAGACAGATGCACTGACGAATGGAAATTGTGAAAGTGAGACCACTGATGCTGTTGCAAAATCTTCCCTTGATAAATCGCTTTATCGTATCAATCCTGAAATTGACAATGTTGCTACCAATCGTCACAAAAATGGTTTAATGTCACCGTATATCTGTCAGATTTTTAGACATGTGAGTGTTATAAGATCCATTAAAATTGATGATGTGTTAAATAATTTGAGCTGAATTGTTTTTTTAGAAGGAAATCAAGCTACCAGCATTGATTCAAGAGGCGAAAGATTCCAAGGACTTACCAAAAGCCCGTGATTTGTTCCGTCCACTGAGGCAACGGGTTTATGCCATTCTGTTCAACCTTCATCATTTGCAGTTCTTAGCAAAGCAACGCAATGAAAAAGTTCCTACGATCTTCATTAAAGAGGTTTTCTATTCTCCGGAAACTAAATCAATTAAAACTGAATTAGTATCGGCCGTCGAGGTAGGATGGGGAGTCCCTACGGTTGAAAGACTATGGCTAGGGTAAGATTCAAGTCCATGACTGAGTGTACAGATCCAGATGATTGATTTAGTTTCTATAATTAATAAAGTAAAATTGACCTTCATAGGGAGAAAGAGGACTGTAAACGAAAGCGAATTCGAGCTTTCCTTACGATTCTGAAATCTGACAAACCCGTTATTTTGGACTCCACCTGTGTTCCTCAGCAGATGCTGGTTTTGACGTGTGTACTCAGGTATGCTACAGATTTATAATTTATGTCAGAATGGAATAATATAAATTCTCGGACCTCATCTCATTCTTCATAACAGGTATATTCTTTCAACGGAGAGAAAAGTTCTGCGCAAAAACGAACTGGAGGCTTTTATTGCCCAATCATTTATCCAGGACATGACTGACCCAAGTATTGCTCAAGATATTGAGGTATCCAACTTTGTAAATAAATTTGTATCGAATGTGCTTTAAAGCCTATTAACTTGTATTCTGTAGGTAGCTAACCTGACTATGAGAGGAGTTCATCTTTCGCATTTATTCATGGAAGGAGTCGAAATGGCACTTCTGGCGAATGATGCGTGTGGTGCACCCATTCCCTATATGTTATTTTGTCCTTGGCTTTTCTTCAACGGCAAAGTATTCAACTACGTATTGGAGCAACAATTGCATGGGAAGAGCTTAGCTGAGATATGTGGATACAAAATGGATCTTGTGTTTAACATTGATCAACTAAGACAAGCTGTTACAGAAGGAGTGAAAGTGCAATATGCTCCTGCTCCAAATCCATCACCATTCTTGTTTGCGAATAATGGTAAGTTTGGAAGCAATGGGTTTGCCTGATAGATCTAAAGTGAAAGTCTTGATTTAACTTTGGATTTGGTTATTGTAGCACCTCTTATGAATCAAATTATTTCACCACCCACACGAGTGCCATATATTCCAAGTCAATTGAATGGCCATGGTCCAGGAAGTCTTACACAGCTAGCTGCAGCTGCAGCTATGGGAAGTCGAAGCAGAGCTTTTGGTCCTGGATATTCTCTGCACTCCAACAACCCTTTTAGTCTGACGGGCACAGCCAGTCCCATAGGAAATGCTCATCTTGGTGGTTTGTATGGAAATTACCCTGCGGCCTTTGGTGTTAATGGTCCACCAGGTCATCAAGGACGAGTTCCTATATATCATGACATTCCAGAAAGACAACGTAAAGTACAGCAACGAGGAGGTCAGCTGGAAGTTGCAGGAATGGTTGTGGGATCATGGGGAGCAAATTATGGGCCAAACCCGAACTTCTCAAATCCATTAGGTGCAGGACGACGAAATGTTCGTATTCCTATGGGTCCAGGAGCGTATGTTAGTCATAACATGCAGGTGAGTACAAGCAAGCTTCTGAATTATGTATGAGTTCAATTCATACTTTATTTAATAAAGGAAATTTTATTCTTTAGGTTACGTCCTTGTTTGACCAAATGAGAATCTCTGGAGGAAAAGTGCCAAATGCTAGGCCAGGTGCCCAGTCCGCCACGTGGAACCAGAAAAAAAATGTACGCAAAAATCCGGTTAAAAATTTAAAATGATGAGTTTATTCTTGGTTTATGATTGTTGAGTTTTAAGTTGGAGGGAAATAATATATTTCTGTTATATTGTAGAACAAATCGATGGGTTTTCAGAAAAAGCCAAACGCTACCAGTGCCAAAGTACCGAATGCAAGCGGTAGTACCTCTAATTCAGGAAAGCATGGAAATTCTAATAAATCCAAAGGTGTTTCGTTTAAAGAGGAGGCTGATAAATCTCAGAGGTAAGAATTTACAACGAAAAGATGCACTAAGCAAACAGTTTTATACTAAAACGTGGACAAAATTATTACTTCGATGCAGGGTCGAGAAGGGAGCGGGTGACGCATCTTCCTTATTTCCAGCAAGTACAGATAATGGAGCTCCGACAATTGGAACTCATGGAGATGGAAATGATTCTAGTCTAAGTGGTGGGAAGCCTAGTAAGTACGACAAGGTTAATAATCGGTTTTAGTGCTTTGGATGTTTCGTAACTGATTTCCTTCTGAACTTCTAGTTGACAGCCGAGTGAACGTAGAAGGATAAATTCAGTCAGCAGCAATTTATTACCTAAATAAGGCCAGTCAAACAATTTGCGTTTTCGTGTTAAAGTTTTTTTTATGTATATTCGTTGTGCTGGCTAATGAAATTTTTGAATGGATTATTAGCATGAGCTGTAATCCTTCCTTAACCTTATTTCCCCAAAAGCTAATGTTAAATTTGGTTACGTACGGCAGAAAGCCAGACAGATGCTAGCAATTGAAAAATTGCAAAAACATACAAGCCTACAGTTTAAATTAAATTAATTGTCCGTCGAAATACCAGTATTTATTTCTCAGAAGACCATCCCTCTTTGTCGACACTATTGTTAAATCAAGTTAGTCACTTTCTCCTGTCTTTAACTCGAAAATGAAGAGATTCCACTTTTACTGATCGTGCTGTATGCATAGATGTCCTAGAGTTTCTTGAAGCATTTATAAATTATAAGTAGTTCCAGTTCAAACAAGTGAATTTTCTTGATTAGGGGTTACCGAGTTCTGAAGAAAAAAAGTAATTGTAATTATGAATTTATTGAAGTTATAGTTATTCATGTCCCACTGATTTGTGAAGGACAGCGTTCAGCTAATGTTTGAAGCAGCGTTTTTGTAGTTTCCCGTAGAATTCATGTTAAAAATGACTTCTGTCATGATTCATATGCTATACATACTACTGAACTGTTCTATAATATTTGAATATTTACAGTTGATTGAACTGTGAGTTTCGGAGGAACTGATTTCGATCAGTTTTGATGTTGGGAAAAAATATTCGAGTGGGATGTAGTATCGTTAGGATCTATAAATTAATCCCAGAAACATTTGCAGGTTCAACGTTCAAGCTACTGTTATAATTCTTCCAATTCAAAATATAATTGAAGCTGCTTGTATAGAAAGCAATGCTCGGTCGTTTATCGATTATCGTAGTAAAATGAAATAGTAATCAAATGTAATTCGTAATGAACTCCATGTTTCTTGTATGCTTAAATATAGAATATAGTAGAATTTCATTAGAGCGGATGGTCATTCTGATAGTTGATACCTTATACTTACAGTGTCAATCTTTTCAAACATCTATTATACCTAACTATTAGTAAAACAATGAATGTAGAAGCTTGAAATATGATTATATGATTCCTTTTGGCAAAATGACTCAGGAGGTCAGGACTGACGAGTGACACACCTTTGAAAAATTAACCTCGTACTTTGTACAACCTATGTCTCGACGATTCTTCTGAGGTTGATGGTTCCAATTACTCAAAATGTAACTGATGATGAATTATATATTATAAATAAATAAACTGAAATAAAGTTCATTACTGTTGGTTAATTTACTCTTCCTTCATCAGGATTATTATATTGAATTTTTACATAGCATTTGCACACTTGGAGTACAAAGGACTAGAATTTCATACTTTAGGTTCAAGCAACTGAAGTGTGTCCTGATATTTGCTTAAAACTAGACTACAAGCTGTAATTGCTCATCTTAAATTATAGCAAAGATACAAAATGTCGATGATAAATGTCAAGACTTTACAGAGTTGCAATACATTTTTCATATAGTAATACCGTATGGAAATAAATACAAATTTAGAAAAGTAGTATCAAGTTTGTATATCTAGCTACACAATTGTTGTTAAACATTTCAACGGCGTTTCTTCTTATCTCTTTTTGTTCTATGATGTTTATGATTAGGTGATATAGTGGGACTTCCTTGATCTGAGGAACGCTCATCATCACTAAAGTCTTGGTCCTATATACGATACAAGAATATGACAGTATTACTTATTTCGAAATGCAAATGTTGATCAAATGAAATGATGAAATGCAAATCAAATGAAAGGGAGAATAACTCAATGTTACAAAGGGATGAAATTACGAAAACTTACGTGAAACAAAGTGGATTTGCTATCAGGCATGATGATTACAGCTCCAATGCAGACTAATTGAAAAACTGCCCCTATAAAAAGACCGTATCGAAGGAAGGTGTCAACAACATCTTCTTGCACGTCCATTTCTTTAAAACTTCGTCAGTTTGGAATTTTGAATTGAAACAGGATTGAAACTATCTGAAGACTGAAGCACCCTGTATAGTGGTTTAAAAAATGTTTACACAATTAGTGGAGTTTTTATATTTGGTATCATTAGTATGACAATTTTGCAGTTGCAGTCATCGACATGAGACTATTATATTAGAGCCAGGATCAGGATCAGGAACCTTAAGAGCATATTATTTGGTCTTGCCATGTATGTATGTATGTAAGCAGCCAAAACACTCGGATTTTGCTCTGTTGATACTTCTTTATACTGACCGAAGCCAGACTTCTAGTACTTGCACTTCTGGCTGGAGTATAAACGGATATACAGACTAGAAACAGAAGATGAGCGGAATGTGTATAAAAAAATTCAATGTCATCCGAAAGTCAGTGCAAGAGAAAGGTGGTGTGTTAGATAGCATGCGGAAAGGTAGGATAGGGGATGTAGGATGAATTCTTCTCAATCTTCTGACTTTCATTCAGCTTCAATGCAATGCCCTGTTGGATCTTTTCAGAAAAACTCACGCAAGCTCATCAAATTACATCTAAACTATCTAATCTATTCCTTTTGGTTCATTTATAATACCAGAATGTTTTGAAGTCTAACTATAGAAAAAATGAACAATTAAATATATTGGCAATTGTTTTTAGCACAGGAAAGCCGACTTCCGCCCTTCTCAAACCCCTGTAGATAATTGTATTGTACCGTTTGCAAGAGTTTAAGTCAACTGACATCAATGCATCAGATGTTTCAGATATGGTTTATGCAACTTGAATGCTATTTTTATGCACTGTTATCAGATCAAATAATAATATTAAATTATACCAATCACAGTATTCACAGTATTGTGGTTATACAGGGTGTTCCAAATGATTATACTAAATTATATCCATTGATTCTCTTGAATCGTGTAGTATGTTATCTATAGGCTAATTAAATTTATTTTCAAGTGAAATTACAAATTACAGCAGATAACATACGAACTTAGGACTTTTGACGAGTTGAGACCTGTTTCTGCAAATAAATTTGAGCTGTAGTAGTAGCAGCAGTTACTAGTCTATTGAATTTCCAGTAACCTTAACTTATCCCAACTTTCTGTCCAGTTATTTAAAAAAAACATTGATTGTTAATTTATATCATTTAATGCGGGAAATCCATAACGATGCAAATGTTTCTAACCAACTCCCTAAGTGTCATAATATTGTGTATTGTTCAAATTAAAATATACAAATATAGGGCTGTCAGTGTCACCTCGTCAATAGTGGTAATTCAGCCGAAAAGAGCCACGGGCTGGTTGTTTTATAAGTTCAAAGTTTTAAACTTTTGACTACCCAGCGAAGATACCAAACTGAACAAGTATGAAAGATACAGAGTAAAAAACAAGTCCACCAAAAGGTCCAAATACTAAACTGGAGGGAATATAATCCTCTCCGCTTGGCTTGTAATTTGTAAATAATATTTCTTGGAGGAGCTTGTTGAGCCTCAATCGACTCAGGGAAATAATTCACACTCACTTCTCACAACATTTTCATCCACACTCCACAGACGCGAAATATCTCGTCATTCTCGTCTGTGATTTTCATCGACATTCGACATTCCTCCTCCCTCCAAAGGAAGGAACACAACTCGCCCATGTTATACTTGTCCATGTGATGATGATATCAACATTGCATTCTCCATACCCATACCAACCTCTCCAATGCAATGGCCATGATAATATTATATGTAGTTTCTGCTTTTCACTCCAACTTAATCCAACAAATGCCTAGTCTTCTCTACTGGAGTAAAAAATGGCGGCGGGCGGAAGAGGAGAAGAGAGCGCCGAGAGGGGAGTCTATAATTAAGAAGGGGCAGTGTGAGATATTTTTTATTATACACCTCGACCTCGACTCCACTCGATTCCATCATTTCCATCATGCAATCAAAAAAAATTATTAATCCAGGGCCGGCAAAAGTTACTAATGACATGGACATTGCGGGATTCACTCCTTTCAATCTTGTGAAAGTATTGTGAATAAGGGAATGAAAAGTTAATACAATGAGTAAAAGATTTGTTGGTTGTGCCGGTGCTGAATAGTGTATAAAGCACTCTTGTGTTTACTATTGCAGATGCCTATTGTTAAATGTTTGGGAGCGAGTGCTGCTGCCACCGGCCAACAAAGTCCCCACTGGCTTCTTCATGGCACTTCAAGTTGTGGAGATATTTTATGCCGAAAGGGATAGATTTCCACCGTCTTTTTGATAGAGTGTAAGTTGAGGGAATAGCTTGGGCTCAGTGGCACCTCTGCTGGCTTCAGGCTTGGCAGACATCTTTCGAATTTTGGAATTATCTCTCACCACTCTCATCTCGAGCTGAACATAGTGGATTTATGATATAGGGGTATACTTGTGTAAGTTTTGGTGGTGGTGGTGGTCTTTAGTTTAGATATTTGTGACTGGTGGTTGGTTGAATTTCCCTAGTTCCTTCACGATGATGATGGTTACATTTGGATTTTTGGATTTCCTTTGGAGTTTGGAGAGCCTTAGTGAGAACGATTGGACAAGTAGTAGTGTGGATTGTGGATTATTATTATTGTCAAGTTGAAAATGAGAGTCTCTCTCGTTCTCTAGGATTTTGTTTCTATTTTGAATCTCTCGTACGTTTTCAGAGAGACCATTTTTGAAGTTTGGAAATTTTTATGGAAATAAGAAATAACCCGAGTCGTTCAGAGTGACATTTGTGTCTTGGTTCGTCGTGGTGGTAGTTTTCTCCGCTCCGTGTTCGCAAGGGATGGTTTTTAGGAAATTTCTTGGCTTTATGTGAGGTAAGTAAATAAATATCGTTGGTGGGTTTTTATTGTGTTTTTCTGAGAAGAGAATTTAACTGTTTTTCGGGCTTTGATATTATATCTGTGTATAGAGAGGGTTTACAAACACCTCTCGGAGAGGCTCCGGGTTTCGGAGGGAGAAACGGATTAAAATAGAGACGTTTCTAGATTCATTAAGCTAGACTTGTAGAGTTGTAGGATTTGGTTTGCTATTCTATTGGACAGTTTTTCAGTCGACTCAATTGTTGGTTGATTCATCAATTAAAAGTAGGGGATTGTGAATTGAATACAAAATTGGCGTCTGGTGATTCAAAATGAGAATCATTGCACATTGATTATTTTATAGTTTTGAAAGTTGAGGCTTGGTGCTTGGGGATTTTATTGGGATGGATTCAGTGAATGTTTTTGTGAGGGGGACTATGTATGACTATTAACTATTGTGTATTGGGTGTTATTGGAAGTCGTAACATTTAAAAGATGAGTTTAAAATATTTGAAGGTCGAATAAATATATACCTAAAAATAAGCACTAAGACTACCAAGAGAGACAGACCAGGCCAGGTCAGTGTTCAAAATTGTGATCGTATTAAATATTAAATCAATGCAAAATGTAGACAATTTGAGAGTATGTTGTATGAAATGGGAAACAAAATTTGAAATTGAAAGGTCATTCCCGTTCGTTATCGTTCTCCTAGTAGTCATAGGATCTGGTCGTGGTAGGTTTGCTGGACTTCCAGTTCAGAATAAGATGACGAGATGCAGGATGAACCTTTTCGGTCATGAAGGTCTGACGATTTTCAATGTGCAATGTCATGTCATCGAGTATTCGAGTGTCAAAAGTAAATGTGCACTAAATATTATTAGTTAGTTGTTGGTTGTCTGTGTCACTGACTGCATTGGTTGGTGGTCTTTTAATTGCTTCAAAACTTTGCAATCCTCAATCGAAACTTCATTATGTTCAAGCATAGTGACTAGATGCTGACTGTGGACACTTCAAAATCGCTAACTACTCGAACTAATAATAAGTTTTAGTCCAAAAATCGTAGAGGATAACTGATTAAAATCCAAATTCTAGAGCTGTTCAGATATATGGCACATGAAAGTGTTTAAATTAAATTCGTTACTTGGTCATAAGTGATAAGCTGTACCGTAAGTAAATCGTTTCTCATTGAGATTAAGACTTCTTTATTCTAAGTTTAGTTTAATTGTGTCCAGCTCTTCATATTTGTATCGATTTATGTATAAACATTTTAATAAGTTTCATTATATAAAATACAAGTTAAAGTGGATTGCAGTTTACGGTTATAAAAATTAAGTTGAAGAACTTTAGCAAAGACGGAGGACGGCCACGAGGAGCGGCGGGTGGCGGGTAACACTTTCAAGTTACAATAATTTCTTTCCTATGTTTTATGTAGAACTGACTTAAATTCTTAACACAATTTTATAACATGAAATAGTTAGTTTATATGGTTATTCAATAACCATGTATCAACTAGCTAGCTTAACTTATACCAAATTCCATCAAGTTCTCAGTTGATCTTAATGCACAGCGAAAGGGGTTATCTAAAGACTGGAGATAAAAAGTTGAAAGTGCAATGATCGATGCTAAGTTTAGTTTGTTTTTATACTAGATTGATCGTAGGAGACATAAAGAATGAAGTCACTCCAGCAGAAGTTGTGGAGAAGTGTAGTGGAAACTTGAAGCATGAGATACGAGAGTGAGATATGAATGATATGATAGAGATACAATTTCCAGAAGCTATTGATGCGCTTCATGCCTTTATTCATATAGTTTTAAAGACGGCCACTACTTAATCTAGCAATACAACTAATAATGCAAGACGAAAAGATAACCCAGGAAGGAAAATTTGCAATTTGAAAATAAGAACTTGCGGTTATTTCATATTTAGGGTTTAAAGAAATCTTATGAAGAAAATGGAACATGTTTGTATCTGTATTTATAAATTTGCTGTGTTTGACATTGTAGTTGATGAATAACTTAATACACTGCGAGATTTAATCAAGTTGAAACTGTTGAAAGACGTTGAAAGGTACTTTCAGAATCTGAAAATAATTTGGTTTCATGTTTCATAGTTTCTTTTTGTAATTTTGTTTGATCGAAATTTATCGACTGGTTTGGGTTGACTTTGTGGATGCTGTTATAAATCATGGATGCATTAAAATCAATTAAAGAATTAAAATATTCGATTATTTGCCATTATTCCTATTTTGATTTGTTAAGGAATTTGTAGCGAAAACTGAACGAACAGCCTCTCCAGTTTTAGTAGGCAGGAATTTAAAAGCAGAAATTATGAAAACGGAGTAGTATAACAAACAAGAAAATCAATATCTTTACATTTCCATAAGCAATTCAATCTGATTCTCCAATCCTTGAATCCTAACCAACGCATAGTCATATCGGTTAGTTACTTTAATTCTAACTTGAGCCCGGTACATGAGTTCGGGTTGAGGGGCTTGGTCTGGCCTTAGTTTTCTTGAATAGTATGTTGTTTTATATAAATGCGATAAATAAATATGTAAAGCCATGAAGGGCTGTTAGTTTAGTAGGGCAGACACTAGACAGGAGACATATAATAATAGGCAAGGCAAAATGACTGTTAGAGTTGGACTTGGACTTATCCTTTAGACGTGGTTAGTACTGTTTAGCGTTTGTAGTTTATACATTTGTGATATATTTCGCTAATCGAGTCCAATTTGATTTTACTGGACTCTATGGAGTATGCATGTTGAGGAGTTCCTCAAACCGGCTCTGAATTTTATGCGGGTCTCTCCGTTGCGCGTTGTGCTGTGCACAGAGTGCACCATACCGTATTTGTAAGACTTCACGATAAATGTGACATGATGAAATACAAAACGATGGTTAGCGTGTCCACTTCTTCACTTCTAGAATGTGGTTAGCGTAAGTTTTTCGGCACCTTGGATAAACCGTACCCGTCCCGGCGTCCCCGGGGATTGGTGTTTAAATTACTAAAAACTGCCAGTTTTTTATTTTATATTACACAATACACATTAATACACAACAGTCAACAGTGCAATGGTCTAGAACTTGAGAATTTCCATTTCCTGTTTTTGTTATCTCGTTTCTTCAAAGAAAAAAAATCTAATTCTAAAAGCAACGTATCTGAAATTGAATAGCTTCGCTTGTTGGTTTGATACTTTTGAAAGTGCATAATTACATTTTACATTGAATCCGAGCGAGCATTATGAACTACTAACATCTTGTCTCATAGAGTATCATAATTGTATTATAGTATGCTATGCTATGCAAGCTTACATCAAATCAATGCAGGTAGTCTAGTCACTCAATAGAATGCATGTCGCCTTAGCGTAAATTAATAACTTTAGAGGAATTTAAAATTATATCAAAAATCATATAATATAAAAAATTAAATGTACTACATCGGTTTTAATTTAAATATTTATGAATCGGAAATTTGAAAAAATTGGAAAGGTGAATAAGATTATATATAGGCAGTAGTAGTTAGTGACATGATAATATTATTAGATAGGAAGGCGGGCTTCTAGATGTCAAAGTGGGATAACTTAGAAGGAATGCATGGAATGGGATGGAATTACTGTTGCTGGCTCGTGTCGTTTGAGATGGTGACATGGTGACATCACAATAATATACAAATACAGATACTAAGAGTGAGGTGAGTTAGTTTGAGTAAAGGGTTAAATTAGGAAGGCACTGATCGTGCCAAAAGAGCAAATGAATATTGTTATGACTTTTAGATGTTATTGTCAAGCGATGGGAGGAAGGTGCTATGCATTGAGTCTTGAGATAGATTCAGAGATTGAGAAAGGTTGTAGTTATTCGTTACTCTTATTATCTTTACTATATTCTTTCACGTTTATTTCATGAAGTATTCAACTATTGATGTGGAGTCGATCTTCGAGTCCGAATCCGAGTTTATGAAATCAAATCTTAACTTACATGCATTGTGGTTTCGTATACTTTTAACTTATACTTGTTGTTTAGTTTAGCAGAAGCGCATCCCCTTATCGAATCCAACCAATGTATTTTTAGCTTACATAATAGCAAAGTATCTTAAATAGATAGTGAAACAAGTTCCGAGCGGTTGGAATACGGCATACCTAGTCATCATAAATAGTTAATATCAAATCAAGTTAAGATTTTAAGAATGTAGCTGGATGAATAGAATTAATAGAAAGACAACTTTGTGTCAACCCCCTTACCCAGCGCTTGAACTTTAAGCTCTTGATTGGTCTGTAAATGTGTAAACATAAAGAAAAAAGAGTATATTTCTTTAATTTGTGATTTTTATTAAGTTGTTAGAATTCACGTTTCCGAGATAACAGCTGGCGAATAAACTGAAATGATGTGAAGTCTACTTTATAATGAAATCAAGCTAATAACTTCCACCAACTGTCAGCCGTTTTCTGAACAATGTATGGCAATACACAGTGGCTATAAATTATCAGTCACTTTTAGACTGTTACTAGGCGAAATATAGATGTTCGTCATGTTTCATGAATTAAAAAAGTTCGAATGGTTGTCGACGACACCGACAGGAGTTTGAAGGATTCTATTTGTGTTTTACGGATGAACATCCGATTTATGTCAAAGTAACCTAACAAACTTGACGATGTCAGAGGTCTTAAATAGTCTTAGTCATCCCCTGTTCTAGAAAAGATTCAATGTTTAGTAAATATTGAAAATGACGTAAAAAATATATTTTAAAATGATTTATTTTGACCACAGATACGATTTGATATGGATTCTCCGTGCATTGGCCTCCGTGAAATAGAAACGTCGATACTGGCGGGGGTGGATCAGTGTTGATACTTTCTCCATCAATCTCAATATTTGCTGCTGATAGTGAAAAAGTTTCAACTCGATCTATCTATATACCTTAAACCATACTTGGTCGTTGTTCTTAAAACTTAGTTTAAACCGAGGATTCATTAAAAATTAGTTTATAAATTATTGTCGTAACTTGCATTCGGGCTTTGGATATTTTGTAGTTTCGTGCATAATTCTGTGTAGTATTTTTTTCCAGAGTGTACTACATAAGATAGTTAGTGATGAGGCGAGAGTGGTGGGAATCTGGGAATGTCTAGTAGTCTAGTCCATCGAATTGATGAATTATATAGGGGTATGAGGTACGATGAAATAATAATATGATGAAATGCAAAACTAAACTCCTGGCTCTTAGTAAGTCAGGTATACAATGAGTGAGTTGAAGTATGAAGAAGTTGAAAAAATTAAAGGTATTCATGTGAAGTGTGGAGGAAACGCTGTTTCATTTTTCTAATGTAGGCTTGAATAGAAAATAAATAAAATGATACACTGGTGTGGAGGGTGACGGTGCTATAGGTGTGATAAAGTATATTTATATACCTACAATCAGTCCGTACTAGTGGTTCCTGAATCGAATGAAAAAGTTTGTTGTTGTGTGTTGAGTGTTGTAATTCCTAGTCGCTGTGTCCCTACATACAGTCTTGATATGCAGTGACTTAAAGCTTCAATGACTGAAATATTTCTGGTATATATTGTAATTTGTATATTGTATTAACATGTAGCTTCGTTTTTTCGTCTGTAGGTTTTCCACTGACTTTTTGCTGTTGACTATTCCAGCCCTCTGGCTTATTATTCTTTGCTGGTGCCTGGTTGTAGTTTAACTGCTGCTCCTTGGTTCAGGCACAAGAGCACCATGAATTGTATTCGATGGATTGCTTATGTATGCATGTGGATATTATATCACTTTGGAACTCAGCAAGTCTTGTTAGTCGGCAGCGTTCGGGATTATAGGGAGGAATCAGAATCTCACGAAAGATGAAAACGAGTTGTTCTGGTGGTGGGATATCCTTTGCAGTTGCAGTGTAAAAGATTAGGGCCTCAATATGGAAAGGATTGGAAGGAACCGTGAGTTCCCCCAGAAAAAGCTAAACATTGAATCGTATAGGGATATCGTAACTACGCAATTCCAGTTCGGTGTCATGTCAAATGATTAGATAGGATTCGTATTACTTCGAACTCTATCGCTATTTCCTATGTTTTTATTCATACGCTTCTTCAAGAGTTCTTTCCTTTGGTTGAAAGATGTCGATGCAGGTGATCGGAGGTAAGCCGACGGACTTAAAGTGGATGTGATGTATAAAATTTAAGCTAAGGAAAGGGACTTGAGATACTAAAAAAAATGATAAGATGAGTTCTTAAATATATGCAATAAATAAAAATATAAACATGTATTAAAATGATTGATAATGATCAATGATGGATCAGGGGATCGTACAGTCGCAGTTAATGAAATGTGTAAATAGTAGTAGCTAGTAATTTGATATATTTTGGTCATATCATATCATATTATGACAAGTAAAGTTTTTAAAATATCAGTAAGATATAAATTTAAAAAACATTAATTTTTTTCAGGTAAAAGCTGTAAATTCTGCGAACAACGATATGGATGTTGTTCCATCTGTAATGAAGTTCCGGGACAAAGAATTATTATGCCGTACCTTAGAAGATTACTTTGCTGCTGGAAGAAGAGATGATTGGGGTGGAGGGACACATGAAGACATTTGAAGAGAGAGTGACTGTTTGATAAGTGTGAAGCTGTGGAGTGATCATAGACTTCAAAGTTGAATACGAGTGATAATGCAATGAACAACTTAATCATGCAACTGGGAGCGGTAGTGTCAGCCGCTATTGAAGCAGCTGCAGCCGCTGCGATTCAGAACCCATCTCAGTCTGTTACGTCGAGTGCGACCTTGAGTTCGAGTCCCAGTCCCGCTAACTCCAATGCCACTTCAGTTGCTGGAGCACCCCCTTCAACTCTAAGGCAACATAAGACCGACGGCTTTCCAATGTTACCTGTTACTATTACGACGAGTTCTAGTATGATGGGCACAACTCATGTGCAGGTTCAAGCTCATTCTGTTCAGAATATTTCCTCAAGGATAAACCAATCAGTTAATGGTAATTAAGCGCTCATTTAAGTACACGATGAAGGCGTCTTGGTATATGACAAGTTTGCTTTCAATATTTGTAGGTTCGATTATTCCTACTGGCGTGACGTTTTCCATTCCTGTTAACTCCCGTATGAATGCTGATTTTGGGACCCGCCTGGCAATAGATGCAGCAAAAGAATCTCCAAAACCTCTGGAATCACATAATGTGCAGGTTAGAGTTATGAACTTTCCGAATAATAAGGAACATGAAAAGGAATCCATGAACTTTCGTCCTATGATGTCTTTATCACCCTTTCCGCATGGAAATCCTGAAGATTCAGCACCAAGAATAATGATAAAAAGTGAACACGACTCCAATGTAAACTCTTCGTGTTTTTCAAAGATTGAAAGAAGAGTCGTCGACCTCAGTAGAGTGGAATCCCGCGACGGAATTAAAAACTTTGAAAATCCAAATTCCTCAAGACCTACAGTCTTGATGGCTCATAGAAATAATATTGTGTATAGCAATCCCAGCCCTCCTATTTCATTATCTGTTGTATTACAAGATCATAATTATGTAGCCATCCCAAGGCTGTCCCCACCACGAATTTCATCTCCCGTTGGATCTCCTCCGTTTGGATTTCATCAATCTAGCCCTAATTTGAAAGGAATCGAAGCAATTTCTTCTAAGCCCAAACCTTTATTCGTAAATGTTGGAAATGTAAGTCCAAAGAATCCCAAAACCCGGAACTCAGATGCAACGAATTCTGGGGGTAGAGTTCGACGAATCTCGCATAACAAAGACATCACAAACACAGTACCTAGAAAGAATGGAAGTGGAAATCAGCGAAAGGGACCACGGCCTAGTAATACCGAAATGGCTCCAAAGCTGGAATCAGTTGAAAACTTATTGGCTTTAGCTACTGACAGAATTGTGAATGAAATCTTAATGGAAGATGACAAGTGGACGAGAAATGACAGTGTGTCGACGAAATCGGCCTCGGAGGATGAAGACGAAGGTGATAGTGGCGATCTAAGGAGACGTATGATATCCTCTTCATCTTCAGTTGAAGATGAGGAAGTTCACCGAAATATAAATGTTCCAAGGCCCACCCCTACCCCTGGAAATGAAGAGGAAGCAGAAGGAGTCACAAGGTGTATTTGTGACTTTCTTCATGACGATGGTTTCATGATAGCCTGTGATGAATGTTTGGTGTGGCAACACGTAGATTGCATGGGCATTGATAGAACATCGATACCAGACACATATTTGTGTGAAATGTGCCAGCCTCGTTTGGTATCGAAAGGTAAGACATGACATAACCCATTAATCAAAATAATTTAACAGCTCTTTTAGAATTTCTGATAACACAACACATTTCTGTAATTTTAAAGCTCGAGCTCGAACAATTCAATCTCGGAAAAGGGACTTCATGGAAAGAGGAGTTTCTGTAGATAAGGTACCATTTGCTTATCTTTCACCTGAAGAACTCAGTACGATGTTAGGAGATCGGCCACACACTGAGGAAAATATTTCTGGTGCTATCAGCCCGAATAAATCGGTAGGAAAGTTGAAGAGAAGAGGTCGGCCTAGTCTTTCTAATGGTCAACAGTTTTCTGACAGTGAGGGTGAATTTCCGGCTCACAACTTAGTAAAGCCCATACGAAAAATCAGCGGACGGAGGTTAAACAAGCATGATCCTTCAGCTACCCCCAAAGGACCAAGCAAAATGATACCTAGAAAAGGAAAACTCAATGAAAATAGGGTCAAACGTAGCTACACTCGTCGTCATACAATTCCTGCGGTTACAACTTCTTCCCATGGAGAATTAGCGTTTAAGACTCCTCCAACACTTAGAACTGCTGGCAAATTGAATAGCAGTCCATCCCCTCCTATTCGTGACTCGTTATCTCCAAATGAAAGAATGCTCAGTACTTCAGGGAGCGGAAGTTTGGATTTAAACGCTTCTACAGATGCACAGCTTAAAGAATCTCAGGAAGACTTTGAGATTGATCATGTTAATGGAACATCGAATGATATGCCGATTAAACGGGCAGATGCGAGCCCTGATATCTTAGTAAATGACGTGAATAATCATTCCATAAGCGCATCGAGTGAATCACGACGAAAAGCTCCAAGAAAACAAGTAAGTAGTTTTTAGTCCGTTTTATAACTGATAAGAGAATAAAACTTGAATGACATTGTTTAATGCAATGGGATTTAACTATGACAATACAATATTATTAGTACGCAAGTAAACTACCTACTAACAATTATTTTAACGCTTGTTTTGATTTTGCAGACATTTCGATCTATCCCTAACGGCGATCTTAGTCCACCTCATATAATCTCAACGGGTCCCAGTTTGACTGAATCCTCAGCAAAGACGTCTTTACAGCAACACCAGCTACCTAAGTCTCCAGTTTTTGAAAAATCTAACAGCAGTACTTTGAGTAATAGCTCCCTCAGTAGCAACAGTAGTAGTATGTCAAGTCCGGAAAGTGCATACGGAACTTTAAGTACGAGTCCCAGCAGTATCTCAGCATCATGGACTTGCCCCTACTCTGTTTCCCCATATTTAGAAAAATATGAAGAAGCTGAAAATTCAATTTGTAGCTATTCACAAGAGCTAAGAGCTAAGCTGTTAAAGCACCATAGCTTGGGCACAAACGCTGTACCTGACTTCATACCTCTATCTGAAGAGTTTAAAAGATGGAAATTGGGAATAACAAGTTTAGAAGGTGGCAAGAAGTTGAGGACTTTACTCGCTAATAGTCGGGTAAGAGTATTTTGAGTAAATTAAGTGTTTCTATATTAATAACACTAATAATCGATCTAAAACGTTAATATTTTTTCAACAGTTGCAACCAAATGAAGCTGTGATTGAATTCGTAGGAAAATACCAGATGTCTACTGGTTTCGTGCCAACAAGGTAAAATGAATAAGACTCAGAAGCATGCAAAAGTACTTCTTAACATCATCGCCATTCTATATCACATTTTTGTTTTAATTTTAGTAAAAAGACAGTCCCTGGAAACCCTAACTGTATCAACCCTGAGCCATTTGCATTTTTTCATCAAGTTCCGAAGAATGGAATGTGCATCAGTATGGACCTGAGGAAATATGGAAATGAGGCCCGTTTTGTTAGACGGTCCTGTGCATCCAACGCCGAAATTCGACACGTTGTTGGTAAAGGGACACTTCATGCGTATATCGTGACAACCAAAACGATCGAGTTAGATGAAGAGATCACGATTTCGCATGAATTCCAAACAATAACAAGAAGTCCTACTCATGATTACATTGTAGCTCCATCACCACTCCCTTGTGCTTGCGTTGATGTAAGTACTTGCACTGCAAGAGTAACTGAAGTTTCAGGGACTCCTCCTGCTGTATTGTTCGAAGGAATCCATCATCATAAGAAAAATGGAATCCTTGCTAGTGCGAACCATGTACCACGTATCACCGAGTTCGATAAGTAATATTTTATTTCTTTAAAGGTGTGGGTTTATTATGAATGGGTCGATAAATTAATTTTATATTCCACAGACCCAAAGAAAGGAAAAAGCGTGTAAGCTCTCGCCGCACATCATCCGTCGATAAAGAAACGCTACAAGATCAGAACGAAACAGAAAATCAAAATTTATCCACTGCACCGATACCAGTTAATGAACCAGTAATTGATACAATTCTTGTTCTAAAACCTGCAGTTGTTGAAGAAAATTCGCAACCTAAAGACAATGTTGAAGTTTCCCATATGGGCAAGGAAAGGACAACTAGAGCTCGAAGTGCCGCGAGTGTTACTGCTGTAGAGGAATCTCCTCTTGTAGTTCCGACGAAGCGTTCAAGGGCTGAAAGTACTGCTACTCGTCAAAGAATTAAATCTGGGGGTGTCGATAGTAAAGCTACTAGTGTTGAGTCCCATGGTCCTGTTCAGAGTTCTTCGCAACCTGATTCTCAGCAACATCCAGAAGCTACTAGGCCAATGTCTAGGGAAGAAAGAAAACTGCAATCAGTTCTAAAGCTAATTGAAAGAATGGAATGCAATCAGAAAAAGAAAGAAAGTAGACAAACTCAGAAGAAAGACAAAGGGAAAAAAGTTGAGGATGACCACGAGGAAGAACATCATTCAGATAGTGTCGTAACTCCTGCTCCAACTCGTTCAGTCAAGTTTGCTCCCAGTAGTAATAAAAGAAAAGGAAGGAAGCGTGGCAGGTCTGGAAGCAATGTCGGAAAAGTTACTTTAAAGCCTCTTCCCATCAGCCAAAGAAGCTCTGGAAGTGGAGGAGACATGAGATCAACTTCAACTGAGTCAGATATGAACTCTGCTGATGAGTCAAAATTAGAGGAATCCTCTTCGTTAAGAGAAAACAGTGGCTCTAGTTCTAATTTCCGGTTACCCAAAACAAAAAAGGTAAGAGCTATATTTATTCTAATGCTCAATTCATCATTAACTGCAGTACAATACAATTTAATAAATTTTTTTTTTCTTTTTCAAGGCCATGATGTCAGAGTGGTACAACACTAACTCGCCAACCTCATCTCCCTCAGGGGAGCCAACATTCCCTCAACAGTACATGAGAAGAACTAGTGGGGCATCGACGTTAAGTTTAAATACAGGACCATCTATTAACCCAAATTCTGCAGTACCAGGGGCGGTTCTAGCAACTGGTAGCAGCCCTAACCCAACTCTCAATTCAACACCTACAACAGCCTCCCTTGCAGTTATAAATTCTAATGTAGACAATGCATCTGCAAAGAAACGGTGGCTTCGTCAAGCTATTAGTGAAGAAATTGACCCGGGTCTGGGAAACTATCCAAGTCCTAATTCCAGGCCAAATTCTCCTTTACAAACAGATTGCCTAGCTCCACTAAAGAAAAGACGCTTGGCCAGAGCGTCCATGTCCTCTGAGATGAGCAACACTCCTCCATCAACACCAAACATTGCTGATGAACATGTCTCTGAGCATGAACAGGATGTCGATAATGATGTCGATATGCCAACTGCACAAGATGACGCTGAAGCTGATGTTGTTAAAAGTGTTTCCGTAAGTGAGGTGTCTAGTGCAGAGGAGGAAGATTTAGAAGAATCGACTCAGCATGAAGATGATATCCAGAACGTCGACGATTCATTAAATTCATTAAAAGCGGAGATACCCGAAGCCGAAACACCCGAAAGTCTCGATCATCAGAAGACTACTTCTGATACTATACAGGATATGGAGTTTCAAACAGCAGCAGCCATTGAACTCACGAGACAGCCTCAGGTAATCAATGCACCAAGACGCAGCAGGTGGGATCAAATTGAGTCTAAAGAACCAATAAGCTCTCCTTGCACCTCACCAGTAAAAGGTACAACGTTGTCGGAACCCATCGTCCTCGACTATGTGCGGGATCGGAATCTGTGTCTAAGGTTGAATTTTGGTAAAGATGTAGAAACGCCAGTATCTGAAATGAAAAACTCAGATAACGCACCAGAGACTCCGGCACCCTCTTCAGAAATCGATCTCAATGACACAATTAAACCAATTCCGGAGTTGTTATCCCCCTCACCTACATCGGATGTCTTGACATCGCCTGGTGAATGTCTTAAAGACTTAGGGAGTTACAAGGATGATATGTCTCTACCAGGTCAACAAGGATCCATGGAATGTAATTTTTTAACTCCAACAAAGCGGAAGGTACATATATTTTGAAATAGCAATTCTTGTTTCTTTGTTTGTTTCATCAATATAACCTTCCTATTTTATCCAGCTTTCCATTTTGGAATACCGTCAGAGACAGGGTCAGAAAGATGTACGTGTAACGACTGAAGGAGAACTCCCTATCAGCAGTAATTGCAACTTTAGTTCAAGGAGTAGTAACATGAACTCAGATTCTGCTTCATCAGATTCCAACAAAGATCGATCTAGCCCCATAGAAGACCCTTCTGACACTAATGGTAAATGTAATTATTTGTTAAATTGTCATTTACTAGCATTAATTTTCTGTATAGTTGTTTGATTATTTATTTGTATATCTATTAAGTAGCAGTACTATCATGGAGTCCCACCCCCACTTTGGCAGAAAGGCAACGGGAAGAATTGAGCAAGAGATTAACGAGCTTTGGAATTCGTATATCTGACAGTGATAATTCCTCCAACAGTCCTCTGGAAGACAAATTGCAGCCAATTCCTGCACCAAGTTTCAGTGGATCAGGCACAGTAGAAAAACCGATTGAAAAACGTAAACTAAATGGTACTGCCTACATTTTAAAATCTAATCGTTCATAAGTCTAGTAAGAATCGTTCTTGAATACAATATATTAAATTCTTTACAACAGCACCCTCGAGTAAATTTGGAAGGACAAATACCTTGGTCACAAAACACCCTCAAGGTATCGGAACTCAAAAGAGGATGTCATTCCCCACTCCTGGGGCATTGAAACAGTCTGGAATGCCACCACTACCTCCCAGTATTTCAACTATGTCATCCTCCCCAGTTTCTATCAGTAATAGCAATATGTCGGTGAAAACAGTGACTTCTTCAGTTGTAGCACCGAATGGTTACTCGGCAACTCCGGCCCCTTCAGTATGCTCGCCGCATGTTGGAGGTTTTCATCATTATCGCAATCATCCGAACCAGAATTCATCAAGAGGGATCTCATTACCGAGTGTTGGTTCTATGCAGTCTAGCAATGGGAGTTCCTCGTCGAACGCAATAATTGGAGGTATACCTGTCAATAATCTGATTCCCCCGCCTCCTCCACCTTCAAGTCAGCCTGGCCCTGCGTTTACTGGTCGGTTTTTTAATAAGAAATTTTATCCGCAATCGTGAAACCCTCAATCTAATTACAGAAATAAGTTAGTATCATATGGTAGAAGTGTAAAACTGTAATTTAGTGATACAGCATCGTGTAGTTACTAGTTTGAATTATGATGATGTTCATAGCTCTCTTCAGCAAATTTATTTTTCTGATGCATACGAATGCCTGGAACTGAGTCACTGAGTGAAAGTATGAAACCTTAGTTTATTAAGAGATTACCTCCGTACGTTAGGCACCTGGAGCTTAGTTTCCATGTTCTTATACTATAAAAAGCTGTCTCTCTAGAATGAGTTTAAATAGATTCCTCTGCATATAAATTTTTGCTAATTTCGAAGTCAGTGATCTCACCTGTGCAATGAACGACCAAATGGTGTGGAAAAGTTTTTTTCTAAAAGTAAGCATCTTTAATCTATCCAAAGATTTCTCGGTTAATAGAATTACAATATTACTCGTAGGTTATCAATTGTCATAGTCTGCTTTTTTGGAACTATTCTTGCTTTTAGTTGCGAAACCAGATTTTCTGAGATTTTATTAATTTTTTTTACAAATAAGCTCCATGCTAGTATTCTCACTGTCACTTAAACTGGAAAGAAGTGTGCTCTCAAATTATTCGTTCCGAGTTCCTCTCAGACCTTGACAATTAACAAGACAATAGTTTAGAATGTTTTATCTAAAAATCAGACTTAGTTTGAAACTTAGGAAATTCTTATATTGTAAAATTACAATTCAACCTAAGTTTGCAGTTACGCAAGAGGCTATTTCCAACTAACTGAAAGAGTGGTATTAATGCATTTTTAAAGCTATCAAATAATACTAATGCACAGGGAAAGAGAAAAATATTGTTTTAGTTGCAACTTGCATGCATAAAGGTATAAAGAAGCGTACCGTATACCATAGAGTCGTTTGTGCGCGTCGTTTGGACATCCTACTCAGTTGAAACGAAGGGGGTTTGTTTTTTAATAAGTACAAATTTTCTAAGCATTTTGTAATTGTTTTTTCGATTAATTAACTTTTAGGTAGTCCAGCCAGATAGATATGCAGGGAGTGTACGAAGACAAAACAATTTAGAAGTCGATACAAGTTGTGTAGTTTGGAAGAATCTACTATTCTTTGAAAGATATCGCGGAAGCTTTTTATCACGTATTCTGTAGTAGGTCTTGATTGTTCTTAAACCTTTTTATGTGTCGCTAAACGCAGAGAAATAAGTGTAGTAGATTATTATCGAAGTAAGTAATAGTGTTTAAGTTGATAAAGTATGAGATGATACGCGCGCACCCCATCATAAATTGAAATGAAATGTCCCGGTTTCTTACGTGAATGTTATTATTGCTTTAATCCATAAAGACAGAGGCAGAGAAACCTATGCAGATGAAGAAGTTAGATTGAATTTGTATTATTTGGAATATGCAGAGCTGTTAGTGATCTGCAGGTCTGTTTGAAGGGAGGAAACACATCTGTTGTATATATTTCTCATCGTATGTATAAAAATCTGTGTATAAAAGCTGTATACTTGGCTGATTCGGCCACATTGTAAATAGGCCTGTATTTGTATAGAAAATGAATAATGATGTATGAGAATGGTCCAGAGATATTATTATTAAACTGGTTATTATATCTATTATAAGAGAGATGTGAATGTTTGTTCTATTAAACGAATTGAAGGATTTCCTAAAATTGTGAACTAATTACAAGAAAAGTATGTAGAGAAATTATTATGAAGTAGATATATTATGGTACCTTTAAGGTCTGACTACTCAAATCTAAATGGCAAAGCTAAAATACAGGAAATAAATTCGAGTCTATCTATCGAATTCTTTAACTAAAAAGTTTTAAGAAATGTACATTTACTTATTTCGGGTTTTGTATTTCATGCATTTATTGAGTTCACTTACAACTTCGGAGGTGCGTTTATATATAAAAGATAGGGTGGGAATAATCTACCTGATAGGATGGTGGATTTTAGTTAATTCATCAGTTTTATCAGATATCAGTCGATACAGATTTAGATCACCTGAAGTTCTTTTCCAAGTTTTATGAAAGCTGCTACAAGTTTCTCTATTTCTTGGGGTTCATGAGCAGCTGAAATTTGTACCCTTATTCGAGCCTTTCCTTTGGGAACCTTTGAAAATTGCATTTTAATTACAATGATTAATTTAATTGAATGTTTAGTAAATGTTAGATTAAGTTGTTTTTAGTTACGACTGGAAAGGAGAACCCAATGACGTAGATCCCTTCTTCTACAATGTTAAAAGGTTGACAATTCAATGAAATAGAACGAACTGAAGAATTTTTCTCTTCGTCTTAATGTTAGATTGTTGCTAATTGAAGTTTAAAAAAAATATATATATATACCAAGCATTTTTTCGGCAAATAAAGACGTCAACTTAGCATCTCCAATGAATACTGGACAGATGGGATGGTTCTCCCCAAGAATGGTAAATCCTGCTTTTGTCATAGCATCTCTGAATTGCTTCGTATTGACGGCAACCCTTTCAGTCAAATCTGAAGACCTAAGCAAGAGATCAAAAACCTGTGGAGAAAGCAGAGAAAGTTATTTTCTGATGGAGATGAACAATCGATATGATTTAGTGGCGAACCAGCATACTTTCGAACTACATGCTACGACTGGGGGAGGTAAGGAGTTAGAGAAGAGGTATGGCCTGCTTTTCTGTCTTAATAAATCGATGATCTCCTTTGGTCCTGTTGTATATCCACCAGCAGCTCCACCGAGAGCTTTCCCCAAAGTTGAATTAATTATATCGACTTTCTTGCAGCCTAAATACTCTTCAGTTCCTCTCCCCGTTTTTCCAAAAAATCCTGTAGCATGACACTCATCGACAAAAACTAAGGCGTTGTATTTGTCGGCCAAATCTTGAATTTTTGGAAGAGGTGCAACATTACCATCCATGCTATTCATGTAAAAGACAGAACATGCTTTACTTTCCTAATTTAAAAAATAACTCATTTGAGCTTAGTCAAATAAGTTTAATCTGCACCTAAAAACACCGTCTGTGACTATTAGCCTTCTTCGCGTCCCTTTCTCCACCGCTTCTTTCAGCTTACATTCCAAATCTTGCATGTCTTTGTGCTTGTATCGGTATTTCTGGCCCTTAGAAAGACGAATACCGTCGATGATTGATGCGTGATTGAGTTCATCAGAGATGATGGCGTCCTCAGGGGTCGTAATGACTTCGAATATCCCTGCATTTGCATCAAAGCAGCTTGCGTATAGAATTGCGTCTTCCCGACCATGAAATTCTGCAATCTTTTGTTCTAGCTCCTATGAAATACAATGTAAAATGAATGCGTCTGTCAACATTAAGATTCGGACGATGGAGGCTGTAAAAAAAAGAACAGGAAATTGTATGCTTTCTAAATAAGTTTTACCTTGTGTATTGTTTGTGTGCCACAAATGAATCTTACAGAGCTTAGCCCAGCCCCGTATTCATCTAAGGCTTTCTTCCCTGCCGTTATTACCTCAGGATGACTCTACATACAAATGAATTCACCCTCAAAGTGATCTTATTATTTTTAATAAAAATATATATGTTCTAAATACCGAAAGTCCTAGGTAATTATTTGCACAAAAGTTAAGGAGTTTTCCCGTTCTACCTTGAACAAGGACTTCAGTGCTTTGCTTTGTAGTTATAACTCTTTCATGCTTATAAGTTCCAGCCATATGGATATCCTTAATCGGGAACAAAAATTGAAGAAAATTCCATTAAAACCCTCATGTGCATGGACATTTTTGCATGTGTCCTATTTATAATCATATTTCCAACACAGCCTCTGAATAAAGTATTTTGATAATGTTTAAATTTACAAACTTTCCAGAAACAAATCATTGAGATGTAAATCTAATCAAAATTAAAACAAAACATTTACTCACATTCAGTTCCTTTCCTAACTGCTCCTTAAAAGTTACAATGGCAGACGCGTATTTTCGAAGTTGGATGGGATTCTGGAGAATAAAGCCTTGTCGGGTTATTGCAATAGAAAACATTGCAGCTGGTAATTAATAATTGAAATTTGCTAAATATCCCAGAAATTACTTAAAAAAAGCTCTTAAGGGCTGAACCGCTATTGCAATTAGATACTCTTTCGCCTCGAATTTCTTGCTGAAGAAACTAATTTGATTTAATACAAACCTATATGTAATCTATTCTGCAATTATAGCCTAACAGATCAGGTTTCTCTTGTCATATGATAATGTTTTTTTTACTTCTCAGGTTACAATAAAATAACATCAGCAAAATATAGAAGACTCTATCAAACTAAGGAAGGCCAACTTCCAATATATAATGTTGCATACGCATGGCCATGAAACTGGAATTATTGACTGGAAGACCGGAGTCTCATTGGCAATAATCCTATCCTCTCGCTGTCCTCTAACCTGTGTTTGTACCTGGCATTGGTATCATACCTTTAATTCAAGGGAGAAATGCATTAGCATATCATCATTGATTGAGAATCTGGAATTCAATCAATCTTATTCAAAACAGGCAAGACCCATGGCCCTTTGACATGATTTCCAACTCAACTTATTCCAGATAGTTTTTAAGCTAAAGGGGAATTTAAATACACGAGCACCATATGTATTTGTTTTCATTATATTCAGCCTTCCTGAGCCACAGCCTAGCAGATAGATTGAATGAATGCATTGATACATTCTGTGGAAGAAGTAATTTCAATATTTATTGCCATAATCGTAAACTCCCGGAAGCACTTATCAGAATTTATTATATGTACTTAATAGTAAAGCTTGCATTACCATAATCAAAAACTAATACAATTGGAAATAACATGCAAAATTATATAAACGATTTTAGTTTGCAAATTAGCGAGAATGTGTTTTCATCTGTAATGAAAAATGTCACTACTACATACACTGGTGCAAAAAATTATCTTTTACATTTGAAATCTGTAGTTTAAAGGTTTCATTCCATTCTGGGCTCATAAGGCTTTACCAGCAGTTCGGAAAACTGGCGTATTTGCTCTACTCCTCGCACCTCTTTCTCCAGCAAAGGCAGTTTAGTGACATGGAAGTCTTCATACAGATCTGCAATCTGATACAGAATAATTAGATAAATGTCTTAAAAAGCTTATTTAGTATGCATTTTAAAGTACCTGATCCAAATATTTCGCTTGAACTTTACTTCTAGCACAACACATCTTGCAGACTGGGTCGTTTGGACCCACGGGAAACAATAACTGATTAACTATAACATTTCTAACATCGATGTTTAATTTAGTTAACTCTTGAACTAATCGCTCAGTTTCAAATACAGAAAGAAACTCAGCAATACAAACACACACGAACGTGGTCTGGTCCTATAAACATAAAAAGATTTCAGCAATTAAAATGCATATTTAATTCATTCACATAAGTTAGAAACCTACTGGATTTCTGAACTGCTCGTTCACTTTTCGAATGGTTGGTAAAACTTCATCCAGCTTGGAAGCTAGGTTATCAGCATTAAAGTCTAGCTGCAACATTGTGCCGATCTGTTGAAGAAAGGGACCGAACGAGTTTTTTAATTGGACAAGCTTTCCCAGTCCTTTCTCAACGATTTTCGGGAATGATAGCAGCCTCAGCGTATGCCCTGTAGGAGCTGTGTCGAACACAACTATAGAGAAGTTCATACCCTCGACCAATCTAAAAAAAATGAGAAGGAACTTTAGATATTTACTGTTATCTTTATCTTTACGAATAATAGCAAACTGACTTCATGACTTCCGCATAACTCATAGCTTCATCAATACCAGGAAAGGCATTCAGCACTTCCTGCATCACGCTCTTTGTTACACGGATATTCTGACCATCCAAGTCTTGAAAAAACTCATCCGGAAGTTCATTGTAGCCCACATTCGGATCGATTTCCTAGATTTTAACGAATTTTTAAAGTGATATAATTATTAGTTAACATGGTGCAAGGCACAATTATTTTAATCAACTCGTTTCAATCATTACCATCGCAAACAGGTTTTCAAATCCTTTAACTTTAGTCGGAACTTTGCTAAACTTTTGATCAAAAGCATCAGAGATGTTATGGGCAGGATCGGTAGAGATAATCAGGACAGACTCTCGAACTTTCGCTAATTGAACAGCTAAGCTACAGCTGTAATGGACAATTAAAATAGTACCAGTCAAATGAATATTCGATTGATATTTCTTGCTGAGACTGAACCATGAGCCATGACGCTTATCTTACCTGCAAGTTGTTTTACCCACGCCACCTTTACCGCCTACAAAGACCCATCGAAGGGACGGCTGATCGATAACATTTTTCACCGATGCTTCTAGTGTCACTGCGTCCATTATGTCTATAGTAATTTATAATAATAATTTAAACCATTTAAAATCTTGTTAAAAATGCAAAATATAATCTTTTTTTTCAATATATTACAATTAAATATATTTCTATGTTCTAGCACAAAATCCACAGCAATTCTAAATGGAAATCCACAAGGAAAGCTATCGACGAAGAGTGACCGAATAACATGATATGATAAACCAGTCGACCCAAATCTACTATCAATCTGTTTTACAAAAGGTCTAAAGAATAAAGATTAAAGAACAGAATTGAACAACTTATCAAAGAAGACCCTTACCGTCCATGTACAAATAATACAGCTGCTACTATCAACACGAACGAGCCACGGTTTACTTTCCTTCCTGAAGTTATCCTTTCGTAGTTAATTAATTAAAGAACTAAAATAGTTTTTATTAGAGAAATTGATTGATAAAACAATCCTGGTAACTTAAGTGCAAGGTAATTCGCTTAATCATCTGATTTGAACTTGGCGCTTATTTTATGTCCATTTCCAGTATTCCCCGGCCCGAACGCTACTGCTACTACTACTACTTAAATAAGCCGGAAAAAGTCGATAATTTTTAATATGGCATTGTCGACAAGTTCGATAAAACATGATAATATCGAAGGGTCGAAAAGTAAGGACATGGGAATTGGCTGAAGTTGCTGTAGTGCTCAAAAATTTCGCTTAGTTTGAAGAAAGAAGGGGTCCAAGTCTTGACCTACAAATTGCAATTGAGTTGCATGCATTTTCATTCTATGCATTATTGGTAGATTTTTTATCGATAAGAATATTTTTATTCATGATTTTAAACAATGTTACAACTTGAATGATAGTAGTTTTTAAGTAGTATCGCTGAGCCATTCATAACAAGGAATTCAATATCTTTCGTTTTAAATTAATATCATACCTTAGAGATTTGACTCATCTTCGAAGCTAGATTTTCTGTTCATGTAGTTACGCTGAAATTTGTTATCAAAAAGCTCCTCAATGTCTCCAGGATGTAGGTCTGATGTTTCTGGGACGAAAAATATAACAAAGATAACCCCCAAAAAAGCAACGACCGAGTAAAACCAAAATGTTCCGTATGCATCGAAGGTCTCAATCATGTCTATGAATGTTTTTACGGCTGTAAAAAGAAAAAGTTGATTAAATCCAAAAGCAATGGAACAAGATAGACTGCGGACATCTGCAGGAACAATTTCTGCCATTAGGAACCAAGGTATGATTCCAAATCCGATGGAGTAGCCCAGCATGAATAGGATAAGACAAGCCAATGGGACCCATTCTATATTCATCGCTTCGGATACCAAAGGAGCTTGAGGGTGTAAAATCGTTGAATTTCCAAAATCTCCTTCAATTTCTCTGGGTGATTAAATAGTTAGAAGGTTTAAGAAGTTAATTTAGGATAATCGATTTTAAATCCCATTTCTTTTACGAAACTTGTTAAATCTAATAATTCTAACCTGAGGAAAAAATAGCCACCAAGTAAGCCTGTGGAAATTGTCATTATTATTCCAGAGAGTATCAGCAAAAATCTTCGAGTCAAAAAATTCACCAAGAAAATAGCAATCAACGTTGCAAATAGACGAACAATTCCAATCACGACTGTCTCCAAGTAATTGTTAATGAAATGGTCCGCATATTCGAATATCATGGTTGTATAAAATATAATACAATGTCCAGAAAACTGTTGAATGAAGAATAGTGTGATTCCAATGAAAAGAGGTTTGAGAACTGAAGACTCAGTCATTCTGGAGCAGCAATTTCTAAAAGAAAACTTGCTGGTCATTCTTCGTTCCTTGAGGTACTGAAGTCGTAAGAACTCCTGTTCAGCCTCTTCTGGATCGTTTCGTAGCCAAGTGAGGGACTTTAGGGCTTCAGGTTGACGGCCTTTTGAAATCAGCCAAACTGGTGACTCCGGCAGGAAAACGACGTATGTAAAGACAAAGAGGGGAAATATGCTGCAAAGTAATGCTACAGCCCTCCATTGCATTAAACTTCCAAGGCACCAGATTGATAAGATGCCAATACTGACCATGAAAGTTGGTAGGGAACCAGAAACTCCTCGTAATTCAGGCTCCACGATTTCACAAATGTACACCTTTAGAAGAAGTAAAAAATCTAGATCAATATATTAACGATAATTTCTAGCATGTTTATCTAACTTACCTGCACAGATACTCCATAAAAACCAGAAGCAATCCCTGTCAGCACTCTTCCTGCATGGATAATATTATTTTAGGATAATGTCGATAATTCCCCCTAATTTTTTTCGAAGTGAAAGTAAATTTGGAACTATCAATCCAACCTGTTAGAAGGTCCGCAACTTCTGTGGCCTGAGCGATGACAATCCAGCCAATGGAGTAGATCAGGGAGCTCAGTAAAATCGTTTTCTTTCTACCGATGGCATCAGAGGTCAAGCCACCAATAAATGTTCCGAATATAGAACCCACCGTTACTAAACTTGCTAAAACAATGATGTTTTCATTTGCATCTTGTCAAGTGGTAGTTAAGTTTGAAGTTTTAATATAATTATTAATCAATTACCCATCCAGGATATGTCCGCAGCATTGGCTTGAATCTCTGACTCCTTGCTCAACAGAGTTGGTATAGTGACCGAGGAAAATCCCATGATGTTTCCCGTCGCAAATAACGCCATTGTAACACCTGCCACTGTCAGAATCTATGTTGATTAAAAATACAGAAAGAGTCAATTTAACACTCTAAAAATCTTGAAATCCTATTATCCGTTTACCTGATTTCTCCTGTGTAGATCATCAGCCCTGTCGATTAATGGAACGTGCTCTTTCTTCATTTTAATGTCAAATAATAGCTCAATCAAAGTTACTTCGTAAAACTATGTACAAAGCGATGCGTCAAATGTTTTGAATACTAAAAATTAAAGTTGTTTTCTGGCCACCCTAAAACTAAAATTAGAAAAATGAAGAAAAAATATTGGAAGACCCATCATCCTTGTTTCATGTGTAAGATACTCTGCAATACCACATGTGTTTCGGGGATTAAAGTGGATTATTATTTAGCATTACGATCAAATCAGTGTCTCACAGGCTATTGTAAAATATATATATGCTTTAATCATTTGTGATATTGTGCTTGGGATAGTTGGGATCCACTCCTTCAAACCTATAAAAACCTAAACCCTTGAAATCGAGCGGAATAAAATAAGTTTGAAGAACAGTCGACATTCTCTGCCTTGCATTGACATTAAGTTATTTAATTTTAGACATTACTCATTCACTCATGATGTACTACGGACATTTACATGGTATGTATCTTAAATAACTAGACATACTATAAATCAGATGATGATGATGCCCCTCGCTGGTCCTTCAGGGCACTTCGACCTCTCTTTATTTGTAACCTTTCTCTCGCAACTCTCTCCCTTCGTCTTCGTAGCCTTTCTATACTCTCCGGACTTAATTGGACTTCTTTTACAGGTTCAGCCTCTCTGATCATCTCTCTCAATTTCTCCAAGCCGTCAGCCACGTTAAGATGCTGAAATCTTGTTCTATCCGACTGCACTATAATACAACCTTCTTTTGATAGCTGGTTCCGGTACTGAAAGCAAATTAGCAATATTCCACCGGTTAGTTAGGGGATTTAACAACATTGTAACACACAATTAAACTCATATACCTTGAGCTTCATATTTTCCCGAACTTCAAAAGGAATCCAGTCTGCTTTCTCCAGCTCAAATATAATCTCCACCTTAGTATTAACTTTATTGACATTCATACCCCCAGGTCCGCTACTTCTGCTATAGCTAATGCTGATCTTTTCTATTGAAAACATCATTAAACGAAATACACAATATTATGATCATTTGTTAAATAGGAGGAACATGGAAAATAAATGTCTGTACTATTCCGTCTATTACCCATTGGTATAAAGCCGGAGAAATGTCCCTGTTCCTTCTGGGGAACCTAAAAAACAAAGACGAGTACTTTAAACATTACTTATTAATTAAGCTCCTTGATCATAGTTCTACTTCCCTGACCCCAACCAATTAATTACGGTAAAATTGGGTTATATTTACAGTAACTTAAATCTTTAAAAAAAATAAAAGTCTTACGCTTGTAATTCTGGCAATATTCAGCGAGCTGGTGGGATACAGTTTGTCCAGGGCGATGGAACTTTTAAACGCGCTGAAGTTTACCGTATTTGTTGGCCTTGTGAGCAGAAGTCGAGCAAATATTCTAACTGCCATTTTTTTAGAAGAAAATTATATTTATGAATATCGAAATTGTGTTTACAATTTACAAGTATCTCAAATATCTCAATGTACGAAATTATGAATTGATTTCCCCACTGCTTTTCAATGGCTTTTAAGGCGGAGAATTTAAGCCTTGCATGTGCCGTAAGAAAGCATGGATAGCTGGATGAATTAAAAGGGTTTAATTTATTTAATTGTGCAGATTGTGTTGTGCTTATCTATCCACATATACGGTTATCTTTATCGAATTTATCAGAAAATCTTCAGGAATTAGTCTAATCACCTTCTAGCTTGGCTGCTTTTCAAGTCACTGAAAGGAAGAAAATCCTAAGATTACCTCAGAAGTCAGAATTTCCGGAGCCGTAAGCCAGCATTCTAGAGATTTATTTGTAGTGGAGTTAAATATTGATTAGAACATGCTTTGTTGACGTTAATCTTTCTGAAATTAGATTGTAAAGGATTAAGAAGCGTTCGAGTGCGGTGAAATAGATCAAGAAAGCGGGGCTAAGATAAGATTGTAAGATGTCAGGTCGCCGACACAACAATCAACTCCCCGATAACTTACCCCAACTTCAGAACCTTATCAAAAGGGATGGAGAAAGTTACAAAGAAGAGTTTGCCCAGCAGCTGTCTCATTTCCAAGCCCTTTTTCAAATATTTATACTAACACCCAATGAATATAATAAGGAATTAGATGACTTGCTCATCTTCTTGGCTCAAGTGGCCCACTGCTATCCTGTGCAACTGGCGAGCTACCCTCAGCAAGTTATGGATGCTTTGGAGAAGTTTGGAAGCGTTTTGAATTCTGAGAACCGCCTCAGTATGTGTCGAGCTCTTATTTTGATGAGGAACAAAAATCTACTGGAGCCTACTACTCTCCTGCCGTTATTTTTTAGACTGTTGCATTGTCAAGATCGTAGGCTGAGAAAGTATTTGGAAACGCATATCATTACGGATGTAAAGAATGTTAATTCGAAAAACAAGAATATGAAGGTCAATACGGTCCTTCAGAACTTCATGTTTGGGATGATAAAAGATAGCAATGTGAGCCCTGGGTCTTAATTAGTACAAACATATTTTTTATTATTTATTATTGATCTAAATGTGTGGAATTAATAGATGCGATTTTCAATTTCAGACCAAAGCGACGAAGATGTCATTGAATATCATGATCGGTAATTTCATGTAAAATATGATGATTCCATAATTGTGAATCCTTAAAATAAAGCTTTTAAAACAATGTTTACTTGCAGAACTCTACAGAAAAAACATTTGGAATGATACGAAAACCGTGAATGTAATTGCTAATGCGTGCTTCTCGAAGGTTACAAAGGTCATGGTCACAGCCATACAGTTCTTTCTGTCAAGTGAAATTGTAGGAGAGGACGGGGAGAGTGACACAGATTCTGACGCACCAACAGTTAAAGATGTCACAATGGCCAACAGGGTCAATAAAAAGACGAGGAAGAGGGATAAAAACTTGGATAAGGTGAAGAATATGGTAAAGAAAAAGAAGAAGAAAGGCAAACCGTACGTGAATCTATTTATTATTGTATCATGGGACTATGAAAGAATTTAATTTTAATTACAATTTTCTTTGACTTTAGGGCTCCCTTTAACTTTTCAGCTCTTCATCTAATCCATGATCCACAAGGTTTTGCAGAAAAGCTGTTCAAGCAGTTGGAATCACTGAACGAGCGTTTCGAAGTCAAACTTATGACACTTGACTTAATTTCCCGACTGATTGGAACTCATCAGCTAATTTTGTTAAACTTCTATCCATACATCAAAAGGTTTCTTCAGCCTCATCAACGAGATGTGACGAAAATACTACAATTTTCTGCACAAGCTGCACACGAACTTGTGCCTCCTGACGCTGTTGAAGTTGTGATCGAAACCATGGTTTACAATTTTGTAACAGAACGAAACTCAGCAGATGTAATGGCCGTGGGACTAAATGCGATTCGAGAAATTTGTGTCCGATGTCCGTTAGCTATGAATCGAGACCTCCTTATTGATTTGGTTCAATACAAATCTTACCGAGAAAAAAGTGTGATGATGGCTGCTCGTTCTCTGATTACCTTGTTTCGTGAAGTCAATCCAACTCTCCTTCACAAGAGAGATAAAGGGAGGCCGACTTTGGCAACTGTTGAGAAAAGAATCAAACAGTTTGGAGAGTCTGATGCACAGGAACTAATTCCAGGTGCCGAAGTCCTGATCCGGAATCCTGGTCAAAATTCTGATGGCGAAGGTGACAGTGATGAAGGAAGTAGTGACGAAGAATGGGTCAACGTGTCACATTCTGAAGATGAGGACGAAGAGGAGAAAGCGTCCAATGACGATGAAGAGAAAGAAAAACCTGTAGAAATCGACCCTCTGGTGCGAAGAGAAATGGCCAAAGACCTTCTGGGTACAACCTTATTGACCGATGAAGATTTCAAAAAAATGGAGACTCTGCAAATGCAGAAGGAGCTCGTTGGAGCCAGAAAGGGAAGTGCCAAGAAGCGGAAAGCTTCTGAAGCTCTTGAAAGCGTAGCAGCTCAAGTTGGAGAACTTGTGGACCTTGCAGCGATTGAGAATATTCATAAAAAACGCCGTCATGATAAAGAATCCCGTTTGGAAACTGTAAGAAAGGGACAAGAAGGACGAGATAAGTTCGGAACGCGGAAGACAAAGATGAATCCTCATGCAAGTACTTCCAATAAAGAGAAGAGAAAAGGGAAGAACTTTATGATGCTGAAACACAAGATTAAAAGGCAGAAGAAAAAGTCTTTTAAAGAACAACAATTTTCTTACCGCAAAGCTTTAGAAAAGACAAGGAAACGCATGCTGAAAAAATAAATTAACAATTCTTTACCATAATTAAAAATTTGTGTTTTAGGATTTATATTTCTAAATATTATTGAGCATAAATAAAATGTCTATTCTATCGTTATAATTGGTGTCTTGCTTTTTTTATTAGACGAATAAAGAGGAAGCAGTGGTTTAACTAATTAAATGTTGAATCGTGATAATACTTTCTTGGAGGATACTGCGGTTATATGTTCATTTTTCAGTACATTTGGGATTGGTTGTAAAAAAATTTACTCATGGGTTGGATTAACCTTTACATGATTACATAAGTCCCTGGATCTTTCATGAGATTCATGAGTTAAGTTTGTCTAATAAAAATTCCTGGAAGATTGTCATCGCAAATTGACCTGAGTTTAATTGAATAAATCTTAAATGGGTTGGTTCAGTTTTGCAAGAACTGATGGATATCCAACTCATTACGAGGATCAGCATTCTGCAGCTCAGTTCGATGTCTTGACATTAGGCTTGATTATCTCATTCTGTATAATTGCCATCTCATTGTTTGTAATCCTGCCGGCTTATGGAAAAAGGAAGAAACGGGCATTATTCTGCAGGATATTCGTAAGCCTTGGAATAGGAGGTGTGATTTTGCGTAAGATTGATTTATTTATTTCATGACTTCAAATGATAATTGTATCCAGTAAATGTTCTTTCAAAAACAATTTTACTAATTCGTGTGAATAGTTGGAAATTATGGAAATAATTGGGAGATTGGAGAGGTACACATGAGCAGTCCCTACAAGCCTACAACTCCTGAGGAAATTGTAGGCTATCTAGGACTTCATATTACATTAAGAGGAATAAATATAACCCTACAAGGTGACAAGAGACACAACTTAGTATTCAGTATAGATTAGTAAGATTAAGTTCAAGACGCTTAAATATTTTAACATTAATGACAGGTGAACCCTTACATAAACATCAAAATAATAATGAGACTTCAGAACTAGCAGGAGAACGGATAAACTACAATGAGCATTTTTCATGGGAGTGGGCTCAAGGTAGGTTTGGATTCGGATACTACGCTGGACAAATTTCAAAAGACTTCCGGGCAGCCTCACAACGGGGGATACCGCTACCTATTCTCCAGGTCGCTGAATATTTCACGTTCGATGGAGAAGGGCTCAGATTTGGAAGATATTATCGTCTGGCTGGATGGTATTCTCATTTGCTACTTTGGTGAGTAGTCCTCAAAGGAAAATCTTTGTAACCCAACTGAGGATTCTAATTTTTGAAACATCAGGACAGCTTTCGTCACCTGGATAATTACAAACATCCTTTCGGGCATGATAGTCAGTTCTGCTGGATTTTTCTTAATGATCACAGGGATTCTCCAATTGACTGCAATAGGAGTGTGGACATTTACACGGAACCCTATTGAGATTCAAGTGCCCTTCCAATCTGCAGATGAGTCTCATGACATTCTTCTCAAGACGAGATTTGGAATTGACTACTATCTGGTTTTTGTCAACGGACTACTTTGTACTTTACTCGGTCTTGTGACATTTGTTATTGACTCCCATTTTCCGGATGAAATGTGTCAATTCTTTGATATTGACCCTTTGACAATTTATGATGAATTTCAGTCAGGTGAGTTGTCCATGGCGTAGAAGGTGTTATTCCCATGTAATCTTAATACTTGATTTGCGATTTCGGAGCGTAGGAGACGATGGCTCGGTAGCGAGTGGGAAACATATTGCCAATACGAGTAACGTAAGCTTGATGGAAAGGGGGGAGAGTTCTCAGTCACCGGAGCATAAAAATGTTTCATTTCACGAGTCTGATGGGGGACATTCCGAAGTATTAATTCTAATCTCATCTTGCAAGATATAATAAAGCCTATAGCCCAGATTTTAAATATTTAGAGTACAGTTGTCTTGAAACGGAGGGAGAATGCGGTAAGCAAACTGTTTCGAAAGTCGTTCAGGATGAAGCCTCCAGTTCCTCCAAGAAGTGCCAAGCTGTAAGTTTCACATTCTTTCCATATTTTTAATGAATGAAATTTATTTGTTTCTCCTTATATCATGAGCTGAGAATTTATTGCCGTTTTGATTTTGTCTTATGCTATCAAGGGGGAGGATGGATAGTTTGTCTGTGACATCTACAGCGGATGGAAGTCGGGAAGTACAAGAACTGCAACCACTTATAAGAAAAGTACTTCCGGATAGTTCGGATGATGAAGGAAATCTGCATCATAGCTGGCCACCTCCTCCCCTTGATGATGGTCTTAGAAAGCCTCCTCCACCCCCACCAAAAAGATATAATCCTATGTATTGAAGATTGAAGGCTTTTGTCTGTTTCTAACTTCTAGCAGTATAATTCTTTCGGCTTCATCGTATAAGATTTAAATATTTAAAAAAGAACCTGAACTCTGAAGGTAAAATTATGACGGATGGAAATAAATTGAATTGATTCATACTGCAGAAATATTTTTAATCGGGTATGATATAAATTCGTTGGAAATATCTTTCAAAAATCTTGAATTCTAGAAAAATGTTATAATTAACAAATGGCAGTTTTGACTTTACTTTGAAACGATTAAATCAATTAGGCTTAGGAAGTTAATTTGCAATTAAAATAAATAACTGGCCATATCAGTATACCTCATAATTACTTTTTGACCTATGCATAATTGTTGCTTGCATTTATTTTAACATCAATGCCAATGCCAATCTTCACTACGTACACTGAAACTCAATCGCAGTGGTATAAGACAATAATTGTAAAACGAATTGCAATAATTGTAACTAAAAGCCTTGCAGGGGCTGGATCAATTAACATTGAGCTGCGACAAATACATCCAATAAAAAATCGGCAGGGTTCCAATAATCCTGAAAATGGTATAACCACTTATACCTACGTCATGCTTAGAGATTCGTTGTAAATTTCCTTAATTGACTTGACTTTTCCTCAGAATTTGAATTAAAGATCGAAGATCATACCCACTACGGACATTCCCTTATGTCTGGTCTTGCAATATTTTTATGTTTACTATTTTTTACGCTAAAAGCAGATAATCTGCTAGTTCATTCAATCATCTTGGACAATTGTCGTGTCATCTTCTCTTTTCATTATTAATAGCACTTTGCTTGAACACTTTTTGACATTTTCTTTGGATCAATGCCATTGTGAAAACGGCTGCATTTAATATCCACGCCAAGTATATAATTAAAATTCAGACGCGACCCTGTCATCCTGTCAAGCCGAGATAAATTGTCCTACCCGTAATTATATTTATTATATTTATTTTAATATTCGATGTATAAATCAAACTTTGTAACTTACAACTACCTTGAAGTATGTGTAATTATTAAAGTTGATTTTGTTTGCAACTTTGGAAAAACAGGTTTGGTAGGAAACGAGTGTTTTTTTTCTACTGGTCTTGTTGGCCAGATTTAGTAAATTAATATATTATATACCATGGTAGAATTGTTGGTGTGATTTGCATTTTATATCCTTAATAACTGATGAAAATTTTGAAATATCAAATTTAATTGTAATCCAAATTAATTGGCTATTCCCAACATGACTTTTTTTGATCGTTATTAGTTATAATCTCTTCGCAAAGACTTCAGGATTTTAAAGTTTGTGTTTCTCAGAGCAATCCCTAAATATTGCTTTTCTTGATAAAACAGTGACCAATTTTGTTGGTGAAAGTTCAAAGTTCAAATCTAATCTTATCACAAGCTCTTGAGAATCCTAATCCAACCCTTAAGTAAAACATATCAAGAATGATCATCACACGCATTTTCAATGCAAATCAATGTGAATTCTCATAATATTATTCCACACACATAACGATTGCACTTACGCACGTGCCACGTGGGATCGATATTGCTAAAACATTATAATTATCATACTATCATCAGTACCGTCAGTACCTATAATATTTTAGTATCTATGGGGTGTGATGTGTATAAATAATTGGTCTTAGAATCTAGGATTGTGTTTATTCTGTGCTGGTAGTATACTCCCATAATAATATGAACTAATTCATGGTTGTACGAAGATTGAATAATTTTACTAAAAACACTGTGTTGATGGTATTATGCTTAACAGTGAATGGTGACTACGTTGATATTGTTGATGGTTATTGAACATCTGCAAGTATGATTTATTTTCTCCATAAAATAAAGATAGATGAAGGTGATACAAATAATGGACAGTTATTTTATTATAGTGTCAACATTGCTACGGGTGCTGAACCATACTGAAGATGAGACAGTTCGTCTTTAAGTAATAACATCAATGGAAGTTGATACAGGTTGGTGATAAAATTTACGATAATACATGACCACAGCAGTAGCAAGTTCTGGGTGTCAGATTTCGATAACTGAATAGTTTGTACATAGATATTGTTCAGTTGAACTTCTTATTTTAATTACAATTAACATCGAAATGTATTTTTCAACTTTAAATCATCTTGTATTTAACACATTTCGTTACGTCTAGTCATCAGCTATCAAATATTGAACGCTCAACTAAAAAAATTAACTGAGGAATTACTAGAATCAAGTTATGGGGACCCTTGAAATGACCCTTGAAAAGTGTCTGAAAGCAAGTGGAGGTTCTTGAAGAAATAGCATGCGTTTGTGAAATTGTGTAACACCAGAGCAAATACTTTTGCATGCATCTACGTGCATTACTGGAATGGATGCCCGGAAGAGAGTACAGAAAATAAGTTGGCAGTGGTACAAGACATTTGTTTAATTAAGGATCAGATATATCAAATATCAACCATAAAATTCAAGTGTGTGTCAATTTTAACCACAGCTTAAATTGTGATATTTTTTTTGGATAACATTATTGCAACTTCCAAGCACTTAACCTAGTTGGTATCAGAACCTATATTGCTCGACTAATTAAAATTGAAATAAGCTGTATTATTATGTTGTTCAAATCAGGTGAAAAAAGTTTTAGTGAAGGGCTGTTAAATTGATTTGGAATTAAGACTGATACTAGGCCACCTTAATATTAGCTTGACTCTCGAAAATGGCTGTGAAAGTTGAATTGAATCATAATCTACGTTTTCATTCCATCTTAAAGTTCGTATGTATCTCAATCTCAGTAACTCTGCTTATTCAAGTTCAGATAGCAAGTACCAAGGGTACGGATACGGGTGCACCCCTTAGAATCTCGGATGTGGATACCTCAGGAAGACTGGTAAAAAAGTGTTCATCAAAGCCAATCATCGAAATTGTGACACCCAAATACGAGCTGGATACAGCGGGGGTGATTTACAACAAATCCGGAGGGGAAATATTTGTTCCAGGGAAGATCTTGTTATCTCTAGAGTGTTTGTCTTCAAGGCCGATCGACTTTGATTTCGAAGGCTACCTCGTAAGTAACTTTTGGCGTTATTTTTTTTTAAATAATTTCATTTTTGTATTATATTTTGAGCAACAATTTCATTGATTTTTAATGTTTATGTAATTAAAGAATCGACCGAGGGATTTGAACCTGTTATTTTTTTTATTTGTAATTCATAGAACTTGAATTGTTTACTTAGAAATAATTTGAAGTTTAAACAAATGATGTATTTTAAAAGGCAAACAAACTCCATTCGGTGGAGACAGCCCGGATTGTCGAGGATGGATTTGGAGACTGCTATTCCATCGTTGTGAGGTTTGTGACGGATCGAGAGGCTACAGGGAAATACGTATGCTGGAATATTCATGAGGAGAGGAGAACCGCAGTTCCAGCTTTGTATGTTTTTGCAAATGGTTAGTTAAAAGCTTGTTTAATACCATGCTAACCCAGCATGAATAAATAATTTCGTGTAGGTACATGCATTTTTATAGGGGTATTAGAATATCGATCTTAATAGCAAGGCTAACATAACAAATTTTTATTGGTTATGGTTATTTGTAATCAACAAAACAATTAAAACAAAATATAAATTCAAAATTTAATCGAGGTTAGGTTAAGGTTAGTTGAGTTGAATGAAATTAGACTAGAAGAATCTTTGGGATTCGTAAGATATGCATATTTCCATTTACTTATGCAAAATTTTGATTGCAGTTTTCATGCAACTTTAAGGTTGGGAATGTATTTCTCAGAAGATCTCAAAGGAATTTAGGGCTTATTGAGGCATGTAATAGCTAAATAATGTCACAGCGTTGGAGTTTCAGGGATATGAAGGAATCAAAATCTTTTTAACTGGTTTCAGGCGGATCACCCCCATACCTACTTTATGGAGACACTGGTAAAAGTGTGATAGAAAGTAGTGCAAGTCCATCGGGAGAATTTGCTGTTATTCCATGTGCAGCGACGAATCCAAATGTCCCTGTAGCTTTGTACAAGGTCGAGCGAGAGGTTAATAAGTTTTCCGAATTCAAATTCATTCCGACAAAAACTATCTAGGTGTCAAGTAATTATAAACTAAATGTAAGCATAATTATTCAGAGTTTTAAGTTACTGACCCTTGGAGGGAATCACATTTCATATGAACCGAAGATCGGCTTCAAATTGTCTCTAAGAAAGTTCCCAGACGAGCCTTTCGGGAAGTACAAATGCATCGCCCAGAACTCTACTCATTTTGATGTAATCGTCAACCTTAGCCAACAAATTGGTAAGTAATTTTTTGTAAAAATTGGTTAATATGGTTTTCAATTATGCAACCTTTGCAGAAAATGTAAACTCAGTAAAGAGTCCTGAGAGTCAAGTCCAAATATCGACGAACCACTTTCCTGAAAACCAATCGTCCTTCATTTGTAGTGGACTGGGAAGCGTTTCTCTACATTCAAGTGTAAACTGTAAATCTTTTCTGGAATGTCGTCTAGCTCAAAGATGCTTAAAAGGGGTTAGTATTTTATATTGTACTATATTATATTTAAAGAAATTTTCCCCATCATAAAAAAATCTTTGAATTGCCCAAACAGGATACCATTTGCAGCCAATCCTCTTCCAAATGCTCGTTACGGGGAGATCCATGCTCGAAATCCTTAAAGTCGAAATACTACGAGTCTAGTTTGAAACTTGGAGATGGCTGTGGTACTATTTTGAAAAATACAAATGGTGGAGTAGTTCAGTGCAATTCAAAAAACGTTGAAGGCAATGATACTTGGGTCATGTACTTTATTGGACTGACAGGAAAAATTGGTGAGATCTTTTACAAAGGACCTGCATGTTGCCGGCCATTTGAATTATTAACGTATAACTCCTGTATTCTATTGAAATCCACAGTTCAAAATTGGAAAGCTGCACCCACAGCGGAAATTTTGGCAATTTCCCCTGTCCAGGAGGGGAGTGGCAATATCTTTTACGTGGGGGAAGAGATTGGATTTAGCTGCAACGCTTCTCGCTTCGTATTCTCGAAGGGAATGGAGTGGAACTTCAAGCTACTGAATGGAAACGTCATACCTGCCAACACTTCAGGTAAAGCTTATTTACAATATAATACGGCTTGACAATTATCTAGAACAAAATTGTACTAATTTGATAACTTAATTATCCAGGTTTGCAGCGAACATTGACAGATTCTTTTATCAATGAAGAAGTCAAGATCAAGATCTCTGACCCACAAATCCACAGTGTCCTTTGCTCGGCCCCCGTTTGGAATGAGACCACTTGGATCCAATCTAGTTTAATACTTAGAGTTCGTGGTAAGATTTATTATCTGAATCAGTAGATATCAGACGTAATTATGTTATTAAAAATTTTTTGATCAATTTTTATTTCTTAGACACCGTTGCTCCAGTATTTTTCGACCCTTCCAATGTTACAATATCATTTTACCCGAATGATAAGAACAAATCAATAGTTTGTGAAGCAACAGCTTATCCACAGCCTGATATAATGTGGCTAAGAAATGGAGAGGTTGAAGATACGAATTGAAATATTCGAATTGGGTTTGGGTTGGGTTTTATTTTTATTGCTAAACTTCTATGGATTTTAGGAATTCCTCACCAATTTCCGTTTCGACATCAGTGTCGACAATGTAACAAAAGCAGAGTTGACCTTTAAGGAAATTGCCGAGCTGGACGATGGATTTGTTTACACTTGCAATGCTTCCAACCCCAGAGGAATGGCTTTCAAAACTTTTTTAATTGAAGTTAAAGGTGCATTACCTATTCCTTACTATCTAAAAATCTAAAAGTATTATTATTATATTACTGAAAACAATTATTTCAGCTCATCCATCAACGTTAATATTTTCTGTTGCTGGTGTTGGTCTTTTCATTTGCTTCGGTATTGTTATATTCATCTCATTCATTTTGCTCAGACGAATGCAGAAGAAAAAGGTGTTAAAAAATTCATTTAAATTAAATCAGTAGGTATTTTAAACTTTGACCAAGCTTGTGATTTATTACCTTGATTCTATTTTGAACGTTTTTAGGCTGGGTATGTTTTCTACTTCACTAACTCCGACATGGACGAGTTCACGAATGGAAACCCAGAAGCAGTCAAGAAATGTTCGTATGTGTGTCAGAAAGCCGTATATCTACCATACGATGCCAAAACTTATGAAATTGAAGAAGACGATTTATCCGTCGGTAAAGGCGAAGCTGAAAATAATGTCTTTAGAATTATTTTTCTTAATAAATTTTCAATCGTTTTTGTGCTACTTAGATTACGATAACATCCTAGGGCAGGGAGAATTCGGCGTAGTTTTAAAAGGGAAGCTAACCCGAAATTCTATCACCATTCCAGTGGCAGTCAAAACTTTGAAGGGTTCCGATATGAATCATTTGAAGTCGATTCTATCTGAGCTCAAAATAATGATCTATATCGGCTACCACAAAAACATTGTCACACTTCTTGGGGCTGTCACAAGGAATTTAATTGAAAGTATGTTGTCGATGATTTGATTAGAATTTAATTTGTTTTGTCCCATTTGATTGGATTTTTATTCAAACCTCTTCATTCTTCCAGAGCGTGTTTCCGTAGTTGTCGAATACTGCGCTTTAGGAAATCTAGAGCTCTATCTGAGGCAGCACCGAGCGACTTTCTTAGACGAGTTCGGAAGTGCAGGCTCCATAATTTGTGCAAATGCGGCGTAAGCGCTAAAAATAAATTATGCAAAATATTTACTTTTGATTCATATAATTCAAAGGCTCTAATAATTTTTATTTAACAGACCCTACGTGAGGATAGAATATTTGGTTAAAACCTCAGACTTGATAAGATGGGCGTATGAAATAGCCACTGGAATGGCATATCTTGCTAAAATGAAAGTTATTCATGGTGACCTCGCTTTGAGAAATGTGCTTTTGGGTCAAAATTTAGGTTAAAAAAATTTAAAAAGTAAAGATAAGATAAGATATAAAATTAAATTAAGATTAATTATTTATTAATTAAAAAATTTAGAAATTAAGATAACTGACTTTGGTTTGTCGAAGCAGTTGTACAAATGCACTAGCAACTACGTGACGAAACGGAAGGTGATATTGTCTTTATTATCTTCAGCGAATATAAATTAAATTAATAATATACTTTACAGGAAGTGCCCCTTCCATGGAGGTGGCTGGCTATTGAGACGCTACAGGACCATAACTTCTCCACCCAGTCAGATGTTTGGTCCTACGGGATAATATTATGGGAGCTATTTAGTCTGGCAGAAATCCCCTATGCTGGAGTGACCTTTAGCATCGAATTTTTAAGGCTCCTTGGGAATGGATACCGCTTAGACAGACCTCGATATTGCAATCCAGAAATGTATGAATTGGAAGAACGTCATTTTTATATACTATTGAAAATGAAGGAGTCACTCCGTAAATGTATATTTGAATTGATTTATATTTTAGATACAGTATTATGAGAGAGTGCTGGAGACGGGAGGCTTCACAAAGACCCAGTTTTAAAACTTTAAGACAAGATATTGCTTTAATGCTCCCCACAGGAACAATCGAATCTGATTCTGAACTTGAGATCCAATCTCAAAATGATACGAACCATTTGAAAGAAGACCTGCTATTACCAAACCGCATTGGTGATCACATTCATGAAATAAGAGTTTAAAATCCCGGATGATAAATTACATTTGCAAGTGTAGTAACCATATCCATTCCACGATATCCCTATTTTAGTCACAATTTCAAAAGTCTGGTCGATTTGACATTTGCTCATCCGCTACCATATTCATATTGTATAAATTCTTGCATTATTTTGTTTAACTTTTTTCTTCATAAGCAGATTACTACTAATTACTATTATTGTATTATCATTCTAAAGGTTCAAACATAATAAAACTTACTTTTACTCATATTAAGATTCTTTGACAAAAGATTGATGATGTATAAAATTCTATTTCTGCTGTTCCAATACTACATTAAATTCGTTAGGTGGTTACGCTAGGTTAGGTAAAACCAAATTTCAAGTCAATTAGATAAGTTTGAAGAGAGTTTATCGTGTTAATGGACAGACGACACCAGAAATGATCCTATTAACCATCGGAGAAGCCCTCAGAGCTCGGAGTCAGGCTAAAAATGATCAAAATTATAGTAAATCATCATGTCGTTGCTATGATCCCAATAAGGTCAAAATTGAAACTGTCTTCTCGTTTCAATGCTTACAAGGTATGTAAAGTTTGTTTCTTTCAGCGCTCCACTCACTCTTAGTATTTAAAGACAATAGTGTTGTTGACCTTTATCTCCTAAACCATGTGACCTAAGGTCACGGGAATCTTTACTACATTCAATGGCTGGAGGAATGAGGTAGCAGAAAATCAGTTGTCATGCTTACTTTTAAAACCTACGCCAAGCAGCTACCAGAGGCCCGTTCGTTAAGAAGTATTATTATGAGTCTATTCTAACTTCTAACCAG
>JAQFYM010000707.1:0-52036 GCA_034694785.1 Agrenia bidenticulata | reverse complement strand
GAAGAGAGTTATCGTGATGACGGACAGACAGACGGACACTGACATGATCCTATAAGCCCTTGGAGTCGGGCTAAAAATTGAAACAAAACTGAAAATTTACTTTCAGAAGTTATCAAAGTTTGTAAAACAATTTTGTTAAGCACAGATGAGAAAGTAAATAAGACTATTTAATCTATGAACTATGAAATTGATTCCAAGTAAATGTGAAACACTCAACGCTAGTGAATTTCCTTAAATTTACTATGATATTACTGCTCAAGATATATACGACCCCCACTGAAAACTATTTTCCAGCGTAACTCTATTCAAGAAATAAAATATTTCAGGCAAAAAAAAGCTATCCCATAGTAAAAACTTCCCTGTGCAACTTTATTACATAGCCCGACTCTCCGTAACCATAATTCAAGTCAGACCCCAGATTTTCACACTTTACTCTTTATAATTTTTTTAATATTTTTTATGGTATTTTTCAAATCGATAAGTTTTGTTTAGTTTCTACGTATAAGCCCATTTTAAATGATGATTCGACAGAGATTTCACAGACTGCCACTGCAGTATCTATTAATTTGCAATCGGGTACCTGCACGCCAAATCTCAATGAATTTTAAGCGATTGAAAACATCCAGTCCTAGTTCCTTATATTATTTTCCGTCATTTGACCCCCACAGGTCAACCTTTGCACCGATATAGCCCATCTTCGAACTTAAATTTAGCCAAAAAAACTTGTGTACAAAAATTGGTGTCTCTTGATTAACTCCTTTGTGAGTTATCAGTGGGACGGACGGACAGACAACGGTGATCCTATAATCCCTAACGAACGGGCTAAAAAGCTATGAAGCTGTAGAGTGCTAAATGATGTCCCCCTCGGGCGAATAAAGTAGAGAGTCTGAGTATGCAATTTGAGAGTAAATGGTTTTAAATTGAGATAGCATGTTAATTTTTTTTCCAAGTCCAAGTACCTGAAAGTTATGTAATGAAGAAAATATTTGCAAGGTCGAATATCCAGCCGCCGGACTCTCGTTTTATTTTCAGCTTTAAATTTCTAAAATGTCGACTGATTTCATCAAACCGGGTAAGAATTTAAGTCGAAAGTAAAATTAATAAATCTTAATAAAAATGTTTTTTTTATAGCCCCGATGGTGTTATCCTGTCGATTATCCTTGTTTATAATCTGTCTATGTTCCACCTTTACATTTATGCTCCAAAGGGTTGCCATCGGCTTTGCCCTGGTGTGCATGCTAAAACGACCTTCAAATTCATCTTATCTTATTCAATCAAATGCCACGGGTCTTAGCTTATTCATTACATTAGAAAGACAAGCTGAGGATCAAGAGTGTCAACGACAAGCTACCACCAACTCTTCTCAGGTCCTAGCTGATCAGGTAAGACATTTCAAGAACTATTCCAACACTGACTATAACTTTTGTTTGTACACTAGGGCGAGTTTGATTGGTCGAGAGAAGTGCAGGGGTCAATTCTAGGCTCATTCTATTATGGATACCTTTTTACACAGGTGTGGCCGGTGCTTATCAAAATATAAATAAAATAAAAAGTAATTAATTTTTGTAGATATTTGGTGGATGGTTGGCTGAAAGATTTGGGCCCAGGCTCGGACTCATATCAAGTCTAATGTCGATCAGTTTGTTAACAATTCTGAACCCAATAGCCGCCGCGTATGGTCCAGAGTATCTGTTTGGAATTCGATTAGTCATGGGATTGACACATGTAAATTATCAAATCAAAATCAATTAATTTAAATTTAATTTCGTATTCAATTATATAGGGAGCAGCCTTGTCGTCGATAAATATATTTTCTGTCCGATGGTGTGCCCCGGGAGAGAGGGCATTCCTTATGGGCATTTGCTACGGAGGTTTCTCAATTGCTGCTGCATTCACTTTCCCTCTTTGCGCTTTCCTTTGCAGAAACTTTGGATGGAAATTCATTTTTTACGTCTCCGGTGAGATTTATAATTTTAAAATTTCAATTAAACTATTTTGATGATTGAATTATTTTCCTAGGTGGGTTTGGTCTTCTTGTGGTTCTTCTTGCCTATTTCCTTGTCTACGATTGGCCAGTGGAACATCCAAGGATTTCCGAACGTGAATTAACTTATTTACAAAATAACAGTGCCGTTCAATGCACCAATGGAAAGAGACAGGTAATAAAAAAAATATAATAAATGTTTTCAAAATGACATGTTTAATTTTAAATAGAAGCAAATTACACCGTGGAGAAAAATATTCGGGTCAATTTCGATAAATGTTGTCCATATCACTCACATGTGCTTTGTTTGGGGTTTCCTCATGTTCGGAATGTACTTACCAACATTCATGAAAGAAGTTCTCTACTTTGACACTACAAAGGTTCAAAAATGTAAACATGCATTTTTTATAAACAAATTTTTAATATTTAAAAAAAAAATGAATAGAACGGTCTGTACTCCTCATTGCCCTACATGTGCATGCTGATGGTCCACTTTAGTGTGGGCAGCATCTTTGACTACTTTCGAAAGAAGGATGTGATGAGCTTGACGAACCTTAGGAAAACTTTCAATACAATTGGTTGGAAATTATTTTTAAAAAACATTGGGAACATGATTTTTTTAAATTTATTCTAAATATAGGAATGGTAGCCCCAGCGTGTGCTTTGATGATGACGGGATTCCTCTCATGTTCAGACCCAGTAGTTGGGATCGTAATAATTTCCATAGCCCAGTCCTTGGCAGAATTTGGATTCATGGGTGGATACATGTTTAGTATATTTGAGCTTGCTCCAAAATATGCTGGAGTCCTTACAGGGATCACCAATACATTCGGGGTCATCCCTGGATTCCTTTGTCCTGCTTTAGTTGCATATTTAACACCCAATGGATCAAGGGAGGAATGGATCATCGTTTTCTTATTCGCTGGAGCACTTAATATTTTCGGAGCTATTGTCTACATACTTTTCGGATCTAGTGAAATTAGACCTTGGGCTAAAACAGATCAAACTAAAACTACAGAAATGAAATATCTTAAAGAACATTTCATCAATACTAACAATCAGAAATAAATCTTTTTCATATGACATCCGGGCGTAAGGGGTCTCTGAAAAAGGGGAATTTAATCATGGTCATCAATTTGTTAGTCCTTTTGAATTTTTGTTAGGCACCTCGAGCTGAGTGATTTAAAACTAGATGATTCAATAAATATTATCAACTATTTTCTTTTTTAATTGGCATAGAATCCATGTTAAATTAACATGTGAAGGATATGGATTTAGAAACTGCTACGTTGGTTTCGTCATCATTTCCGCTAATAATTTTCATAATTATCCGAATTAATTTCCCAATGATTTTTTGCAGTCCCTTTGGGAACCTCGATAGAATTGTAGCGAACGGTTTATTAAAAAAATTATAAATTATAAAATTAACATGGGAAGGATAGGGATTTAAAAACTGCTACGTAGGTTGATAAAAGAAATGTTGATTCTCATAATCCTGATGATATCTTGGACTCCTGTTGTTGATATTGTTAAGGTCAGTTTTGCGATAGTGACTTGAAATTTCGTCTTCAGTTAAATAACATTTACAAATACAACAAGATGGAAAACGAAACCAATCTGAAAATATACCACGACATTCATTCGTTGGGTCAAATGCTAACAAACGGTGCAATCTATATTGCTGCTCACATCTACAAAACAAAAAAAACATTAACACTTTTTTTAAATCAAGTAATAAAATGACACTCTGACCTGCACCCATTTCTGCAGAACATTTGTTTATGCTCATGATTGCATTTTTCCCAATGGATATATTGCTCAAATGGATATAAATTCAATAACGCTAAGATCTCCCCACGGGTGGAATTTGCCCAATATGGTGCCACCACCTCTTCTTTCACCGGACATGCGTTTCTATACAAATGACAAATATATATTCAGCAAGTTTTCAACACACAAGTTTAAAAAAAACTTACACAGCTTTAAGAATCGGTTTAATTTCTTGTATTTCAGAATCTTCAGTTGAATTCAAACCATCTTTAGCACCATCTCCATAATAAACTATGTGACTTGGATCTAAAGTCGTCGTCTCTTTTTCATACTCTGTCGTCTCTGTCTTTTCTTCTTCTACAACACCCACCGATTCCTCAATGTTATCCCTCCCAACAACCCCCACCGATCCCATGGCAATGTTCTTCACAACGTCATCAACAACAGTCCCCACCGATTCATCAATATCCCTCCCTGTCTCATCTTCGTCAATAGAATTATTCTCAATCGTATCAATTTCCATCTTCAGAACCGAAAGTTGACGTACTTCACCGTACATTCGACGTATCAATCCTTGATTCTCATACACAAAACGGCGGACTGAGTGCCTGCACAAAAAACATAAGAACAAAAAATTATGGTAACAAAAATACAAGTGAATAACATTTCATGATAAATTATGTGCACAACTTAAATTATTATAGTATTTAGTTATAAATGTGCGGCATAGACATACCCGATAGGGTAACCCCATAGGGTTGTTCTGGATTTAAAAAAATTTAAATCTGACTTCCGATTTGACACTTAAAGTTACCATAATACCAAATGCCTCTTAACCTATGCAATAAAAACCCATTCGGGTATTTGTAATTTGTTTCAAAGAACGTACAAAATTTGGGAGTTGTGTGTCAAATTTTATAAATGTCGAAATTGGTCGAGTTGGGTCAGCCCCCACGGGCAATGCTCAATATAGAATCAATTTAAATAAAATTTATAAGCTTGGAATTTTTAAGACTCAAGGGTGAATATCGTAAAACCACTAGAAACACGTACCCTGCATTTCCAAGTGTACAAAAAGTTTACAATTTAAAAAGTCAACAGCCAACCCGGTCGATACAGCAAAGTGACAGGCGGAGAAACAATGGTGACTTGAAGGACTTATCCCATTAACTCCCATAAATACTAGTCTAATGTAAATGATGTTAAAACCTCCACTTCGGAAAAAGGATTAAAAATAAATTCTAATATTCAATAAATTTGGCCCGAAAAAAGATTTTAATTTTTGTCTAAGGACACAGGTTTATGGAAAATATGAGAGGTGTTTTATAAGAATGTTGGATGTTATCGGGTTGGGTGAGCCCCCACGACCGATTTGGCTCATTTTCGAACTTAATGTTAACCAAAAAAGTATTTGAAAATTTGAAAAGTGTGGGTAATCGTTAGACAGGACGGTAAGCCCTGGTTAAAAAAAGATAATGTGAAGATAAGATAAGGTTCAAAGGTTTACCAAGGATAATGATCGCCTGGGATGTTGCAGTAGTTGTTGTTGATAAGATCGCATGGAATATTTTTGATGATTTTATCTTTGATGAGAAGATATTTTGGTGATCTTAAAGATTTGATTGTAATTTGATTTGGTCTTGAACATGTCAAATAATCTTGACATGTCACTTGACTAATAAATATTAAAATCAATAAATATTTCATGTTAGGCCCGATTTTGAAAAAATTATAAAGACAAACTGGGTCAACAACAACAAATGACAAATACCGTTACACAACCTTCTTCTTTTATCAATCCGGTTTTTCAACAGAGAGAGAAAAAAAAATTCAAATTTACTCTGGAGGAATATTTTCATCATGTGACCAACCAACCATGCACAGATGCACACACCACCTTCAACGCCTTCAACGTGCTTACAACCACGCGGTTTCACTTCATCTTGATTCTCTCTCTCAACAAGCCACAAAACTCTCTCTTACTTTTACTGTCTCGAGTAGATTAAAAGTTTTTCAAAATCATGGGAATAGAAAATAAAAGGAAATCTGGGCCTAACAACTCACCAAAACAACACCAAGAAAAAAGAAAGGTAACATCAGTTTTGTAATTTATAAGTAGATAAAAAATAATTGTTTTAAAACGGCTTGTATGTGTTTAGTCTCTGCCGGTGGTGATGAAAAAGAAGGGAGTGGTGGCAAGTCCACCTGCGGCTCCAATGACAAAGAAGATGACCAAGCCTGTTGTACCGACCACACCACCCCCTGCACCAGCACAAGCAAAGAAAAATAAATCAAACAAAAATAAAGCAGCTAAAAATGCTAAAGCTAAAATTACACAAGTCAGCGACCAAAGCAAAATCATCAAAAAAGACGGGAACAAAAACAAAAAAAATAGATATCAACGAATGCAAGCCGTAAGTTTATTTTTCAACCTTTCAAATTATTTTCAAATGGTCACTAAAAAAAATTTTTTTTTTGTTAACTTAGAAGATGAATGCGAAGCCTCGTTCTCCGTTATCATGTGTGCGAGCATTGAAAGCTGAGCAAGAGTTGAACAAGACGGGAGGTCGTGTATTTTTTGTCCGTTTACCTGATACGCCGCTGACGATGCCGACGATCAAGTCGTGGTCACCGTCAATAGAGAATGCATTGTTTCCCAAACCGATTGAGCCGCGTACATTTTTGTTGGTGTTGAAACCGAACGTGAACGTGAAGAAAGAATTGGATGCATTGAAAAAAGTTACATTTGGTAGTGGGAAATTAATAATTGAAGAGCGGGATTCCATGGCAACAGGGTCATCAACAATTGATGGAGACAATTCAGAACTTATTGATCCTTATACTTTATACGTCACCAATCTTGATGAGTCCGTCACACGTGAACATCTTAAAGAACTTTTCCCAAAAGCTGTCACTTTCATGAACCCAAGGAAACATAACCCCAAAACTGTCCAAGGCGGTGGCAACACCAAATTCGCTTTCGTCGGATTCCAATCTGCTGATGAGGCTTTGGACGGCTTCAAACTTTGTTTCAACAAAGTCTTCAAAAATGATAAGGCCGTCGTCGCCAGATTTAGGCGCATCGGGCGAAGGGAAATTGTCAAAAATCAAAACAAGGCGGAGATGGGGAAGGGAGAGAAAGTTGCAGAAAAGCCCGTCAACAAAAAAGCCGACAATAAAAAGGTCAAAGTTGAGCAGAAAGTCGAACAGAATGTGGACGAAGACGATGACGATGATGACGAGGACGAAGACGATGATAATGCTGAGGTACGTGTTACCATTTATTTTACCTTTGAACTATTTTTTTTGACATATGGTTTTATTGATAGGTTGAATCGGAGGATGATGAAGATGACGGTCTTGATGAAGATGACGATGATGACGGCGACGATGATGATGATGAGGATGACGATTAGACAATTTTTAGTTTTCCATGTTAAATTTTTATTTTTAACATTAAACTTTTTTCCATGTTAAAAAAAATGGATTTATTTCATCGACGGCATTACGTCATTAGATTGAGCGGGCTGTTGATCTCTGAACCCCGGCATCTCATCATTTAACTTAATACCCGGGACATTACAATTAAATCTCATGAAAACGGTTACTATGAAGGTCAATCATCTTATCATTGATAACCGTAATCCATTCTATATGATAAATGCATAATTTTTTATGGATGTCATGACTTTGTTAGTCCCACGTGACCTTAGGTTACATGGTTTCAGGGGATAAAGGTCATAAACACTTTTGTCGTTATCATGAAGGTCAATCATCTTATCATTGATAACTATAATCCGTTGTGTATAATAAATGCATCATTTTTTTCCTTAAAAATTCGACTACAAATCATCGTTTTCTTATTCGCTGGAGGATTTTCGGAGTGAAATTAGACATTGGTTAGCCCAAGATCAAACTACAACTACAGAATTTCCATCTCAAAATGTCATCAATAAAAAAACCCATAAATAAATCATATTCATATGTCTCACGGCTAATTAAGCATAGTCGGAAATAGCCTAATAAACAATGGCACTGTGTGCACTAAGAGTGACCTTGAGTTTATGCTCAACTTTTCTTAAGCCAAAACTCTTCCATGTCAAGTTATGTAAAGTGAGAATAACATCCTCCACCCATGTGCTCATCCATTTGCAAATATTAACCAAGTCACTTGCATCTTCTTTTCACACTTTATTTATTAGTAACAAATATTTTAATTAAAAAATTGATCTTCAACGACAAATTTTATCACAACTAAAAATGGATACTCAAATTGAAACAAAAATTCCAAAAGGTAAAAATCTCTAATTAAAAACTTTTGGATATTTAAAAACTTTTTTTTAAATTACAGCACCCCTTCTGTTTTCAACAAGATTGACGTTATCATTAATTTGCATGTTTGCAACATGGAATTTCATGCAGCAACGACTAACGATTAATTTCGGATTCGTTTGTATGATCAAGAGACCATCAATAAATGAAAGTACAGTGTTTGATGGGCCAGAGAATTTTACATCAACATTCAACGGATCTTTGGAACTTGGACAGACTGAGATTTGTAACCAATACAATATTGCTGGGAAAAATAAAAACAGTACAGACTCTTCAAAATTCGATGATGTAAGTTGAGATTTTAATGAAAAATAAACTTGTCTATATATTTACCTTGAAAATCTGGACAGGGGGACTTTGAATGGCCAAGAGAAGTTCAAGGGGCAATCTTAGCTTCTTTCTACTACGGATTCGTCTTCTCACAGGTCTAACAAATAGTAAATATACACACAAAGTAAATTCAATTTTAAATTGACTTGTTTTTTAGATCCCGGGTGGTTGGTTATCGGATAGATATGGCCCAAAACCCGCGTTACTTATGAGTGGCTTACTCTTGAGTTTGCTTTCATTATTGACACCGATATCTGCTCAGATGGGACCAGAGTGGATATTTTCTTTGAGACTCCTACAAGGAATTGTCAATGTTGGTTCTTTTTATTACCATTGACAATATTGGAATTTATCATTAAAATTAAAGAAAATAAATAACTGAAGGGGGCTGCGATGCCAGCCATAAGTACTTTGGCTACCCGGTGGTTCCCAGACGTTGAACGAGGGCTGATGGTCGGTATCGCTTATGCCGGATTTGGATTAGCTTCAGCAACTACTTATCCGGTCTCTGCCCTTTTCTGTGAATACACCGGATGGCCTTTCATATTCTACTTTTCAGGTAGGGGATTTATTTTCTGAGTTCAAATCAAGATTACAAGATGTTTATTCTAGGTGCAATCGGTTTGGTATGGTGCGTTGTAACATTATTTCTAATCTTCGAGTGGCCTGAAAATCATCCCAGGATTTCTGCAACAGAATTGACATTTATTCAGAAACATCGGGCTGTACAGTATGGTGGATCAGGAAGAGAGGTTCATAAATTATTCAGTTAAAAAAAAATCATAATCATAACTTACTATTTTTTTTAAATAGAAAATCCGTGTTCCCTGGTTCCAAATGCTAATTTCTTTACCCATATGGGCCTTGCTCATTGCAAACTTTTGCTGCTTCTGGTCATTCCTTACGATTAGCATGTACCTACCGACTTATATGAAGGAAGTATTATACCTTGACATCTCTGAGGTAATTTTACTCAAAATCGTGCCTGGATATATTTTTAATCCCATTCAATTATTCAGAACGGCCTCCTCTCGGCATTGCCATTTGCTGGAATGATGATCTCTCACTTCCTCGCTGCTGCATGTTTCGATCAAGTTCGGAAAAAAAATTTATGCAGCCTAACCATACTTAGAAAATTATTCAACACATTCGGTAATTTTCAAAAATTAAATCCTTTTTTACTTTTTTTTTTAATTTGAAAAATATTTTAGGAACCTTCCTATCTGGAGCGAGTATGGTTGGAATAGGATTTATATCGTGTGACAATGCATTAGGAGCAGTATTTCTAATTGCATTGGGTCAAATCTTCCTGGAATTCGCCTTCATGGGTGGCTACATCTTTAGCATATTTGAATTGGCTCCTAAATTGGCAGGGAATTTGACGGCAGTGATGAACACGTTCGGACTCCTTGTAGGATTCATAAGCCCTGCTCTTGTATCTTATATGACCCCTAATGGGTCACGAGAGGAGTGGCTTCATGTATTTTATGTCGCTGCAGGGATAAACTTTTTCGGTGGGGTTTTTTATCTTCTCTTTGGCAGCAGTCGGCTACAGCCTTGGGCTCAAAGTTTAAATCCCAACTCTATCCCTGAAGACAAGTTGGAGAGAGAGTTGAAAGTTTTAAGAATTAATCTCATCAATGGAGAAAGTAATTTAAATGTACAAGTCGTGAAAAGCTAATCAAGATTAAACTCTAGTTTTTAGTTTATTTGACTTTTGACAGCAATTGCCAGACATTTCAACTGTCACACTCATTCATCATACAAAATTCATTCGACTATAAAAACAATACTTAAATGAGATCAACTCCTAATGACCATACGATGGAAGACTTTGACCATACACTGGTTGTCCAGCCTTGATGTCAATAAAATTTGAAGCTGGAACCGTGTAGATATCTGAACCATAAGTTTCAAAATTTAATGGGGCACCGTAATGTCCTCCGTGACCACCTCGGTAACCGAGTCCGGCACCTCCGTAACCGAGTCCGGCACCTCCATAACCGAGTCCAGCACCTTTGTAACCGAGTCCTGCACCTTTGAGTCCTGCACCTCCGTAACCGAGTCCTGCACCCCCAAGGCCTCCGTAACCGAGTCCGCCTCCTCCAACACCGATTCCACCACCTCCAAGACCGAGTCCAGCACCCCCAAGACCGAGTCCACCACCGGCAGGTCCAACAGCAGGGCCTGCATAGGTCACTGGTCCATTAACACCAACAGTTGGGTTGCCATATGAAGTGTACTGTGTAACGTATTGAACAGGGGCGATTTTTGGTTGACCGACTGCACCATGGCTATATCCTAGTTCATAAAAAAAATTGAAATATTTTTCTAACGCAATAAGAATTATTAGAATCGAAGAAATTACCTTGAACATGTCCAATACTCAGAGCTGGCTCAGCATGGGTCTGTCTTGTAATGGTTTTAGTAACAACTGGAGTAATAGTTTTGGTAATCCCGACGATTTCGACATTTCGGATAGCAGCTGCTGGGATAGATTGTCGATATCTTTGTGGAGGTCCATACGCTCCAGCCCCGAGTCCTATACCTAGTCCACCTAATCCAAAACCACCACCGCCATATCCTCCTCCGAAACCGCCGCCGCCATATCCTCCTCCGTGACCTCCACCAAGTCCCAATAAAGTCGGCTGAGCATATGCCCTCACCGCTCCACCTTTGACTCCATATTCAGCCCCAATTATTTTACCAGCTGGGGCGTAGGCTACACCACGTTTGATTGCTTGTTCTCCACAGAGAGCGGAACCTATTAATATTTTGATAATTAATAAAACTCAAATAAAATTTCAAATAACAAAAAAACAAAAAATTTACCAAACAAAACTGTTAAAACGAATAATTTTGCCATTTTGATATTTTGCTAATATTTCTGAAAATTTCCAATTGTTTGACTTGATGAATCCAACTGATGATTATGCAACTGTCTCACTTGGTTTATATACTTTTGTCTCTTGACTTGAATAAATTTTGAGGTGGAGTTTTCGTTAAATTCCTTGCATATGAATTTGAACGATATAAAAGCGAGCATGATTTTTCAATGCACACACTCTTATTAAAAGATATGAAGACCCTACATCACGATCATGATTAAGGTAGCCAAGTTAATCAACCGGCTTCCTTCCTCACCATCGGCGAAACTACTTTCAACAATCCGGCTCATATCTCACTTGCTAACATAACTTTTATTCAATTGCATTCTATGAATAACAAGTGCTTACGCCCGTGCGGGCCAAAAAAACACCAAAAAAACATAAGAGCTCGTAATGGATTTAGTACAGAAGTGGTTCACCTAATTCGTCAAAGACAACAAATTTCCATTTCTGACTTATTAAGTCATTTCCTCTTATTTTTTTGCCCGTCGGACGTATAAAAAAAGAGAAAAACTTTCTTGAACTCTTTTCATTCAAGATTAAACAACTTGTCACTTTGGGTAGTTACTAAATTAATCAATTCAACATTTCCAAACTTACATTAAAATCTTGTCACTCCTGAGGTGACACCACAAAATTTAATTATGACCAAGAAGGCCAACACAGTTTACGTCTACATGTCAAAGAATCTCGTGGACATAAAATATTAAATCCCACCAAAACCTATGAACTTTGACCCAAGCTCATTTACAAGTACCATATAGCATCCGAATTACGGAGTCGACAGAGTCGGAGTCAGTATGAACCCGACTTATTATAGGACATTTGAATGATTAATCATACTTTTTACAAACCTTGGGTGTGTCAGTTGACAAGCCAAGCCAAGTTTAGAATAACATAAAAAAAACTTCATCTACTTACCTTAAGATATAATTCATGAGCTAATATAGAGTGCAGCCCGTGTGGGTGGGAGGAAGGCAGCCGTCTATTTTAGAGGTGATGATTTATGGTGTAACTCCAGAGTACACGAGCAGAGGTTTGGATTATTTTGATTGTATCTGAAAATCAAGAAGGTTGTTCATATCCGAATTTAAATAATAATTTGCTCCATGCCAATTCTCATCCTCCATAAATCCATAAACTAGAAAAGTGTTCATCGACACGAGGCATAAATCTCTCAATAGAAAGAATCCCAAACGATTCTTATGTAAGCAAACTAAGTGGAAATTCATTCCTCTCGTGTCCGTTTATTAAGGGCTGAGACGATCACCGTTTTCTTTCTGTTCCTCCCCACTGAAAACAAAATAAATTGTTAGCTAGTTCCTAAATATTTTGGAAGTAACAATCAAGAAAATATGATCAAATTTCCAAGTAACTTAAACAAGTTCTAAATTAAACTAAATTCTAAATATAGATATCAGTTTAAGTCGCCAAAACTGACTTTCAAAGTTGTGCACGAGAGAGTACCTAATAAATTCATTAAATATTGATACCAACATATTTTATGCGTAAGTCACCGATGATTGACTGAAAATTGCCATGTCAGCGATGACGTCTAACGATCCGATCTTTTCTGCCAATACGCATAAATTCCGGGACAAATCATAATAAACGAGGGTATGGGGTTTTCCAAGAGATTGACCTAGGTTCACTGAGCATATAAAATTGGAGTTCGGGTATAACACATAATTATTAGAAGATGACTTCGGTTAGCAGAGTTGGTGATCTTTCGTAGGGGAGTTTATTAAAAGATGTAATTGGCAGAGTCGACATTAAAAATCAAAAGTACAACGAACCCAGGACGGTTATATTATATACTAAATACAGGAAAAAATTTTCCATGACAGAATAAGTATGTAAATCTATAGGGAATTTATGGCGTAGTTAATATCAAATAAATTAAATCTGCTTCGGCCTATAAGCTCAAACTGAATTAAAATTGTCTTCATTTTTTTTATCCAAGCTGTTTAAAAAAGATGTTGCACTAAATCTCAAAGTCAATTTTAGATGAAAAAGTTTGTTTTCTTGAATGTTTCAAATGTGGAATAATTTTTTCCCAAACTTTTCTCCGTCCCTTGTGAAGGAGCAGAAAGCTGAGTAAAGCAAGGAAAATCTTTTCATGAGCTCAATTGCTAATAGTTGAAATTGTTAAAAACTTTTATCTATTTAGTTTTAATAAAATCTGCTCCCAGTAAAATACAAAACAAAGTCAAAAGATATCCTAAAACTTTAAAACAACTTTAAAACAAGTAGTTCAGTTTCCATTGTATTTCTTTGGAAAGATAAACTCAAGGAAATGACTTAAAAGTTAAATCTCATGTCTCATACGAGCCTTTTTAATTGCTCAAACTTTTCCGATTGAAATAATTACAAGTTTCCCCTTCTAAAAAGCCAGCCGAGTTATTTTAAGACCGAGACGGGTATTTTATGTGTAGGAGAGTAAAATGGAGCAATTAAGGGAAGATGGTGCAATACTTTACATTTTATGAACTAGGAAATCCATACATCTTTTAACAAGAGCATTTTCATTTAAAAAAAAATTACCGTCTCATATGACTCAACTCAACGAGAAATTGCATTCACCATCAGCTTGTACTTTACCACACAACTTGCAGATTCACAAAAAAAAACTAAACTGAATCATTAAATTATGCACATAAATAATTTCTTTTAACGTATCCTGACTTGTCTAGTTTGAGAATTTATAAAATTCTAAAAGCTTCCAAAAAAACCAACAGCTTCTTTTCGTCCCCTCGAGTTTTCTATTTTTATTTCAACTTCAAATAAGCACTAAAGACTCTGTTTAAAAAAAAAACAGTTCCAAGAGGAAATACGTGCAGATTTGAATTCAGTTTGTACAATTATGATATGTATAATCATTAGAGATATTTTAAAGGTTGTAGTACGTACTAATGGTTAAGAGTTTAGTCCACTTGTTGTTTACAAGTCAAAGAGTGGATTGGCAACTAAGTACAAAAAATAATGACAGATATGGGGCGTTTAAAAAAAACTTACTCCTTCCACCTGCATTTGATTTCAGTATGTCTTGTAAAAGTTAGCAGTCAGTCAATACGAGTCACAAGTCATGTGGTATAATGAACTCAAGCTCAATTAGATTTTGGATAGAGAAAAACATCATTTAAGAAAGTCATAAAAATATTTTCTCTTTCAAACCGAACTTTGAAACTATGTTTAGAAGCTTAAAAGATATATCTCAGTCGGGATTTCAAGCGGATATCTTTGAGGTTTGGAGAACAAAGTTTTTTTGATGAAGCGCAATTAATCTAATTAGACTCGAGGGTGCGTTAAGTGAAAGAACGAAAGGATCTATTTCTTCTTGTCTACTCAGCTACATAATAAAAAAAAAACGGATATTATTCCAACTAAAAAGATCAAGTTGAGACAAACATCTCTAAATAAATTTAACTCTTTTCATTTACAGATGGTCCATACGCCATGTTAAAGTGAAACCAAATTAATTGCAAAAGAATTCACTGTATTATAAACTCAAAAAAGAGCACTGTTAAACCAGTAAATACGTATAATCATGGACGCATGAATAATAATATTACCTAATGTTATATTTTCAGTGTAAATTAATTCAAAATTAATTTGTGCACGGTTGACTGTGATGAGTAAATAATTTAAATCTAATTTTCCGAATACAAAAACCGTTCTTCGACGTAACAAGGCCCAACAGGGGGTAAAATAATTATCCCAGAAATTGCAATGGTGAACAAAAAGGCAATTCCAGCAAAAACTAGTAAAGCACGAATTCGAACATTTCCCCCAGCCTGCGGAAGAAAACAAATGAATTTATTATTTTTCTGCAATCGGGTACATTCAGCTCTACTTACTTGTTCAACTTGCCACTCCTGATGAGCTCTACTTTGGTTCAACGCATTAGGGACACTTGCATCAGCATTTCCAAAGATGCATGGAATCCAGAAATTATGGTACTGAAATTAAATAACATAACTGTACACACTGTCCATGGAAGAATAATGTGAACAGAATTCCACTTACCGACATCAAGATGTTAAGAATAACGTATAAAAATGTCCAAATAATGCCCATGTATCCCAAAACGCAGGAAACGGAAGAGAAAGGAATCTTGTGAGCTTCGGCAATAATTGCAACTGTAAATAAATGTTAAACTATAGATAGAAAAAGATAAATGGATTGAAATAGGTTGAAACCAGTACATGAAAGCATTTGAATAACATAAGCGACGATCATGTGCATAAAAGAAACATGGTGGTCAGGCTCATAAGGACGTAGATAGAAGCCAGAGGTGCAGTTGACGATAAACAATGTTATAATAAAGTATCCAGTAAAAGCATGGAACCAATTCTTCCCCACAAGGCTTTCCCAGCCCTTCATTCCTGCAATTTGGAAACCCACTCCCATAATCATGCAAATCAGGGCCAACAATGCAAAGACCACGTGGAGCTGGAAGAAATTATTGAAATCCTTTTATATATTCAAAGAATAAATCTAAACATTTGTAACTTACCAGATGCCACAATTTCATTTGAAAGAAACTTGGCTTTGTTAGAATTTCTTTGAAATATCTTCCAATAAAGTTACCAACAGGCATGAAAAAAACCCATGCAATTGTCATGAAAGCACCGTGAACTTGAAGGTAGTGAACTTGAGTCGACGTGGGCTGCAAAATTTAAACACACTTAATTTACACCCCCTACTCTTAAAAATCACTGCAAACTTACTGTGAATTGACGAGAGACACGTAACATTTTATCACATGGATATCCTGAATTTGGTGAGTGAATTCCGATGTTTCCTTTTTCAAAACGAAATTCAGTAAAAGAGTATTTGAACATGAACTATGACTTGTTACCATCGATTCCATGTTTTCGGACAATGCCACTCCATGCAGTAAGGAGGCAGTACTTTTTATCCAAATCATATTGATGCTTTTCATTCCGGAAAGGATCTGCGATAAGGAACCGTTTCTTAATGTAAAACTTGCAGTATATTGATTCTTTTGACTGTAGAGTTTCTTTAATCCGAATATTAGACGTTTCATTCTGTTTAAAAATAAAAATAAAAAAGTAAATAAAACAACAACAAATATTCCAGATACGAATTACCGTTATCCGTCGATTATTCTTTGTGGTAGGCTCGTTCCAAGAATGATAAAGGTTTGGAACTGGAGCGAATCGGGAGGCGAAATTTATTTTTCCTCGCACACATTCAACCACATAATCCTGGCCCTAAAAAAAACAAAATTAAAAATTATTCAAGTCTGTTTTGTCAATTGACATTTTTGAAAATTTACCATATGGTCATCAAGTGAGAATGCTACTGCAATCCATCCTAATGTATGAGAATAGAGTTCCATAACGATTTCGTCGTCTTCATTATCTTCATCTTCACTTTTTCCATACGCTACAAGATGTTCACAATTGACCATTTCAACGCAACTAGTGTCAACAGATATTCTATGATACTCTTCGGGAGTAAAGCAACCTTTGGTCGTGAGGCATCCATGAAATATCTTTTCCGGAATATTACCATCATGTCTCTAAGGTAAAAATTTTCTTTAAAAAAGATCAGATAGAACTACGGATGAATCAATAATTAGTTACTTCAGTTGTTCTGCCATTAGGATCAGGTCGATGGGTAGTCACATTCAAAGTTACTGGCGGATTTGTTACCGGCTCCGGTGGGGGCTCATGTGTCGTGTCAGAATATTTAAAGTGCACACTAGCTCGGTACTGGTCCTGATTCAGCACTATATTGTATATATCAATATCAGATTGAGTAGTCGGCTTTTCCACTTTGTTGATACGGCTTGTTGGCGATAACAGGCTCTCATTATGACATTGTGGAATATTTTGCGGCACAGTCCCCTGAACATTTAAATTGTACTTTGGAGACCGTACTACAAACAATTTCCCTTCTTTTCTTGATGGTCCATCAGGTACAAACACTTCCGCGCTTGAAAACAAACATTTCAAACATAAGTTATGATCTGAACTGAAAAATATTCATCAATTTCTTACATGAATTGAATTTGAGTTAACTTAATTCCCAACAGCTTTCGATATTCAGCATCATTAAAACCCCAAGTAAAACAAGTTCCACCCTCAGCATCCAAAAAAGAATGAAATGTAGCATGGTACACTGACGGTCGGTATGGGTGCTACAAAAAATATCTATCTGCAGTTAAGTGTTTCCATCAATATTAAACAGTTTAAACAGTGCATGGATTCAACACTTTAAGTGTTACACCTACATTAGTAGTATAAGCGATAAAGTTGTCTCTATTTGGCACCCGAACGTACTTGATACAAGCATGGTTTTTCCGGTAATTGAATGCGGTTCCTCGCTTGGCGACATCTTCATTAATGCACCGTTCTTCGTTACCTCCATTTAAGTGGACTCCCTCATCATAGCTAGAAAACGATTCTGTATTTTCTCCGACAGGATTTCCAAACTGGTCCAGAGCCTGTAAAAGAATTTCCGTGGCCCTGAATTTTTCACACTTTGGATTATTTCCTGGAACTTTGTCATATTGCCGAAAGCGAACATGAAGATTAGATCGACTTTTCAGAGGAAATGCATCAAGACTAAAACAAGTTTTGTAAATAGGGTCTACTCCTTGGTCATCGATATCAATTCTTGTGACGAATGGAAACGGATGGAATCTAATACAAGTAGTGCTATCGAATGGAGGGAGTTGAGACAAGGGCAATTGGTCAGGCCCCCCTCCCTGTGTGCCACAAAACGTCGTTCTTTCAGCATTTTTGTAATCTGGATGAAGACTTAATCGAAAGTCGTCATCATGCTGATAATGCGGTTTTTCAATTATTTCTATGCCCAGTCCACCCTTTTTGAACTTATAATTTTGGCGACCGTGTATAGGGGTTGAGTAACGATTCTTTTTAGATCGGCTAACCCCTGGTTTAGGGCGTTCTTCGTAGATTATCTGAGAACTTTACAAAATCAAAATTAATTCACTTTCTGATTTTGATATAAATCAACTTGTACAAATTCTTACTAAAATTGGAAGTACTGTTTGCTAATTCCATTTAAATCATCTTCTGCCGTTGGTGAAAATTGCCACTCCACGCACAAATGGTAGTAATCGTCCAACCATGGATTTTGGAAATGAAAAATAGTTGGCGGATTTGTAGACGAATGACTTGAGATCATCTATTTTTTTGAATTCAATGTTTAAATAGTTAATAATAATTTTCTAGTTTAAAACAAGTTACCTGGAAATGTCTGGCACTGTTAGAAACATGGCACTGGGGTAGCAAAACAACCCCATCCTTGATATTTCCAGCAAAGCAATCGTCCTCTTGCCCAACATATAATTCGGACCCCCATTTCCCTACCGGCATCGAGTTACGCACATCGCCATTTATTGGTGTGAGAGTCTGTAAAACTAATTCGTTGATACCGTATTTAACATTCAATTGTTTTTCAATATTAATCTTGACAACAAATTTCCAAGGCTCTCCCTGAGAAAATGCAGTAATAGTCGTTTGAGCTTGATGTTCGAGTAGAACGTCCTCATCCGGATTATCAGGAGCTTCTCGGCCAGAATGATCGAAAAAACATGTGCAGAGCTCATCGTTAAACTCATCAAAAACAGGAGGCTTATTCAGACACGGGTTGCCGTTTTTGCCATATATTATCTGATCATGGTACTCTGAATTCAGGTCAATTTCCAAAGTTCTTATCGCAGGGGTTGGTACACTTAATGGAACTGGATTAGGGAACTGATCATCTCCATTACTCGGCGCTACTCCGAATCTTGGACTCCTCACCGTTACAGCAGTATGCTTTCCACCAGCAGACAAGTTTTCTATTATTCCTTGCGCGCTATTCATATTGAAAATCATAAATCATAGATAACAATCAACTGACGGTACAAAAAAAACTTACACAAATTGTAATTCAAAGTATTTCTGTCGTGGAGCTTCAAACTGACCAGTAACCCATTCGAACACGGCACAGAAAGAATAAATATTGTCCTTCACTAACTCTGATCCTTTTTTTGAACCGGTGATGGGGCGATTGAAATGGAACAGAAATGATTTCTGATTAGGGTCCGACTAAAAGAACAACTTTTTTTAGTCAATCAGAATTTACAAGATCAGTATGGTAGATTCTCACCGATATAAGTTGCTGCTGCCGTAGAGAACCTTCCACAGTATCACATTCTCTTGCAACTGGTGTCCAAGTTTCCCTTATAATCGCATCATCTCCGACAAGTTTGAAGCACGTATCCAATTGCCATTTTTGTTCTGGGTCGTCAGGATCAGAATTAATACCTAGTTTTACCTCTTTCCATCCAGTGGCCAGTGGAAGTCCGTTGTGAGAGAGAGCTTCAATCACTGTTTCAATTACTTCTAAATTGGTTGGGCATCGATGACGGAAAGCGACGATTGCTTGTTGACCTGCTTTATTCGATGTGAGATTAGAGTTGAATTCGGCTTGAAGGTCAAAGCATCTTTCCTTCGTTTTGTCCTCCAAGTAAAGTTTTGGATTTTGAATTACAAGGTCTTCTAATTCTTGACTATTGACAATATTTCTAATTTTGTTGAAGCAAGTGCAGAGATGATTTTTTGGTGCTTTCAAGCTTGTGCAGGTATACATTGTGTGGCTCAAGTTCCCAACTTGTCCTTTGTCGTTAAATATAAAGTTAACTTCGTCATAGTATTCTTCATTGAGTTGAATTCCATTACTTGGGGCAGAAATCTCTTCGACTTGCATGGGATCTAATGTATACTCCTTATACTTTGAAATGATTTGCACAAACGACGTGGTGGAAGTGTTTCCGGAAATTTCACCAGAGACAAGAAAGTCGGAGCGAATTTGAATTGTTTTTGGAAAATAGGATGGGAATGGTGGTAGTCCTTTGACAGTACGGATAAATCTTCCTTGGAAAATCTGAGGATTTCCCGACCGTTCCGTGAGATGCAAAATAGTTGGGAAATTCTGTATAAAATATCAAACCATTTAGAATCTGCAACAAGAATAAATTAATTTCTCTTACATTTTTTTTTGTTTCTCCAAAAACAGAATTGTAAAATGTTTCTGGTTTTTCAAGATCATAAAAGCACTTTTCAGACTTCCAATAGTGATTAGAGTAACCATTTAAAGCAACACTATTCGTCGTTGCATTGCAAATACTCCAACCATCAACTACAGGCTCCCATCTTCCATACGGAAAACCCTTGTCGTTGTAAGAAGAGAACCAAACTTCATGGATTTTATTAATCTTGACTTTTGTAGAGCATATTTTGCTCGGATATTCCAAAACTGCACAGAAAGTATCCGGATTAAACGAAAGGTCAATACAATCCGCAACAGTGTTGATGGCTCCTGTTGTTAAGCTATTCTTTGGAGTTATTGGACGATTCACATCCTTCAAACATCGACAGAGACTCAAGGGATTGCTATACTCTGTCATCTTTCTAGGTATTAAAAGTTTACTATCCGGATGCACAGAAAACCGCTTGCACGGATTAAAACCAATCGAACCGGAACTCATATAACTTGTTCCCAACAATCCTATAATTTTCTTTCGAATCCGTTTCTGAATTTTGTTCTTGTATGATACCTCCGCTCTTTTCATAAATTACAAAAAAAAAATTAACGATCACATTGACAACCACGAGTATTCACTAATTAGACCCTGTATCCCTTAGAAATTAATGGGACGGAACACCCTGTGCCTCTAAGCTCTGAAGGCTGTAGAGAACGAAGCGGCATGATCTCACATCCTATATCCGTTCAATTTCTAATTGGATTCCTTTCCTACCCAATTCGAATAGAACGTGGACGCGCTGATCCTCTCCATTCAGCCTTCCACTCGATCCCAATTTGATAAAGATCAATAAAAGGTTTACTTACATGAAATTGAGTATCAGAGTATCATTTGGATTCGTAAGTGTCGAATTAAAACTCCATAATGCCCAAATTCCATCAGTTGGCTGATATGGCATGATGGTTTTAATAGAAAGCATTTCTGGTTCTCCACCTTCCTATTCCATTAATTCAAGCAAATAAAATAATATTAATCAACATAATAGAATAAAAAATACATGTAACTTTTGAAGTCAAATTCAATCAATTCCATTAATTGTTGAATAGTTGAATCCACCAAATCATAACTCATAATTTATGGACCCATTGGAAACAGTTTGAAGTATACAAGTCCATTATAAATGTGACCATTACAGAAGATGCATTGCAAATGTCTGTAGTCTTATTGATCCGTATGAACTGGTGATTGATCCAACAAAAACAAAGGACTTACATATAAGGTATTGTTGTTAGGAGGTTTGAATGTACATTTCCTAGATGTTGGTCTAAAAATTCCTGTTATTGGCGGAGCGTTAGAAAAGCTGCGTCCTTTATGCTTGGTCTTCAGCATCGCTCTGGCCTTGATTATGTCGGCATCACTACATCCAGCATCCTCAGGCTCCTTATTTTCTACTTGTACATCTGTGACGTTAAATACACCAACGGGTTGTCGAGTATCGTTGAGATTTCTTGAGCCATTATAAGCTAAGATGATGATATCAATATTCTCCACCTCGTACATAGAGCATCGTACAGAGCTCAAACTCTGGTTAAATATTAGAAAGGCTTCTTGGAAATCTTCAAGTTTCTGCGGATTAAATTGGGCTACGATTTGTAAGTTGAAACAGTGACGTAATGAATAGTCTGTGTCATTGTCCTTCAAGTCCTTGGAGGATTCACAGAACTTGTTACCCTGTCCGTACACCAACCGTTCAGACGGCAGCCAGGACAAAGAGAAAGCCACGTACCAAGCCAATAACAAGTTGTTCATTTCGTCAATTATCTTTTACCCTAGACAAGGAGTAAATGAAAGTCAATAATCAGTTAACATCAATGAATAATCCAGAAAATATTATAATGAATTAATCAAATTGGAAAATCAAAATATCAGTTCGTACAAATAAACAATTTGATCAAAACCCGACGGACATGGGAGAATGTTTGTCTTGAAATCTGGTCCTGGATCCTGCGGCTAAAGAAGCTGTTTAAAAAATCCTTGTACGTAGCTAAAGAAAAATCACGAAAAATTGAAAATTGGAGGAGAACTTGGAAAACACCTACCGACAGCCTACTGAGCAAAACGTGAGAAGAATTGAGAAAATCGAGGGAAAGGTCATCGCGCGCCACAATCAACCGCGTCCTTAATCCTTTCAAATTGTCTCTTAACACGTGGTCTAATACAACGCTCATCATCATCAATGGACAGGGTAAGATTTTATTTACTCAACTAATTATTGTTAATTTAAGCACATTTAATCCATAGTTGAATCAATTAACTCGAATATACTCGTAGTTAGAATATTGCCCCCTTTATACTTGAATTGTCACCGTTCTATCATCAAATTCAGAAGCATAGAGTATTAATCTAAAGCTAATATTCGGGTGAATTTCGACAAGTTGTGGAAAACGGTTACATGTTAATTCCCCTTTACAACAGAGGAAAAATTCTACCTCATACAATGCCGACAATAGTATATAACAATTTTAAAGCTTATCATTTGTATCGTAAAATGTATTAAACGAATTCATTACAATTAAGTTCATAGATTTCATGATACCTTTTAGGATTTGTTCTAGTGAAAATCGATATTGATTAAATGCCGGTAAGTCTTTGGTTTGTTGGAGTCACCCTTCACCGTACCAATCCTGATTTGACGAATTTTATCCTGATGAGTTAACCCGGCGGCGAATTCTAGGCTGGGGAATGGGGATCTAAAATTGATGTCGTGATTCCTGAAATGGATACCCGGCCTATACTTTCCTCCTCCGGGCGGGTTTTGGCATTTTCCATAGTACATTTGCCCACATATCCATTTCCTGTGTCGTCGAGCCTCGACATCAATTTTGTATACATTTGAAAGTAAAATTACCATGATGAATTGATGAGAGAAAGATACACGGGGAGAAAAAATGTAAAGCCGATGTGTTATGGCAAATTGGGCGATAGTAAAAATGTTTACGCTTCTTGACATTCACACAAAGCCAACGACGACCCACTTAACTCGAGACTGAAAATCCATAGGACCTTTTGACCTTTGTCGGTGTTGTTCGTGTGCAAAGTGTATGAGAATCTCTTCACAACCTATTCACCATGTAGAGAATGAGAAAGGGGCGGAAGAACTTGTCAAATTTCAGAAAGCCTTTAGGATCGAAGTCATATCCACTGTTTGATGTGTACCGGGGGTAATAGGGGCCCATGGGTCAATGTCATTCCGACAGAAACAGTTTTACCTTTTTGCTGTAAGCATCGTTAAATTGTTACGCTCATGTTTTCCGGACACCTTTTTCAGATTAAATTTTATAGCTGAAGTGAAAAGTCTAGTGGTTTTGATAATCCTTGAGCAGTTTTCCCCCTGTACACTGTCTTTCAAGTTGTAAAGATACATAGGATATTTGATAGGACCCCGGGTATTATTATCATCTTAAGGTTATTGCTACACAGAGGAACATGAATTCTTTCCTTTTATGGCTGATCCCCTTTAGGCAGATACTCAAAAAAAATATCTCGCTTTTAAAAGAAAAGCCGACTTTGAAACTAACTTCACTGATTATACATTTTGAGATGAACTACCTTCGCTAGGACCAAGGAAATATAACAAGACGCTCTTACGGAGACGCGGTCTGTAAACTTTGGTAAACTAAAGTTAAAACAAACTTTGAAATCGTATTGCTTGATTCTATCCTTAAAGATTTTCTTTGATTTTTTTTTAAACTAGATAGTAAATGGAACCAAGCCCATTCTGGCTTTACTGGTTGGAATTAAAGATCCTGTTTTTATAGAATTCTATAAGAAGAGATACCTTGTGCGCGGCGCGGTGGAACTTCAACGTATGGCTTGAGCTTATACTGAACTTTCTCCCATGTTATTGAGCCTGCCGTAAAAATTCTCGTGGAATAAGTTATATTTGGAGTAGTTTACGAGTAGGGTACATTTTTACTCAGGGGAATGTTTGGATTTTAGATGATTTGAAACCTTTTGATACTTGAGTCGTTTGGTATTTGTATTTGAAGGGAAACTTTTTAGTTTGAGGTAATGGCTGTCTCGTGAAGAGAATTATAATTTATCCGTGAAAGCAGTGGTGTGTATATATATTCTAGTTAGCATCTAATTCTATAGTATGGTATAGTTGTTAATATAGATTTAAACTTGAGAAAGTCATGAGGTATAAAAGCTTTTTAAGATTTCACCAAAAGTTAAGTCAAACACAAATCCTAGTCTAACAAAGTAGCTTTTATGAAGTACAATAAAAGTCTTGGTAAATATCTTATTGTGTTTCTTCATTTTGAGGCTCACTCAGTTCATGGTATAACATTTTATCACCTTTTTCCCGTAGTTTTAATAGTATTCGACCTCATGATCCTGGAATATGGATTTTAGCCATTCCTGTTCGTAACAAGGAGCTTCTTTCAAGAACATATGGCTTATCATTTTTTGAAAGTATCTAGATTTAGACGTCAAGAAGTTCAAAATTGAGCTCTCCTCTGGCATGGAAGTCAGAAAATCATGAACTTTTCGTGCCCGGAAATCCATTTTAAGTCTTCTCTTCAAAAGTAAATCCAAATCCTCAACCATTTCTCTGACCTTTTATTTATTTAGCCAGGAAAGTGAGCAGGAGCCTTAGGTTCGTATAAGAAACTAAGTAATAGTCTACTCAGATATCTCTCCTCAACATTTTACAAATATATGAGTGCTGAGTGCAATCTAAAAAAAATATAAGCCAAAATGTTTTTTAAGGCCGGAGGGAAGGAGTTTTGAAAGTTTTCCTCTTAACCTTACGAAACGTGCGGGTTCTTATGACGTAAATAGACAAAAAAAAAGTATTAACATCTTGGAGCTTAAGTAGCGTAGACACTTAGGCCCGTTGTTCCCGTCTGAATACAAATCGACCGTCTAACAACAACTATGGAACATCCATACACTTTTTAAGTAGCTTTTAAAGGAAAACCGGTAGGGTCAAAAGGTTACGAACGGTTGGGATTCAGTTGCAAAAAGGGACTAACAATCCACTTGTTTCAACAGGACAAGTAAACAATTAACCGGACGATTTAAAGCTAGGTCAACAAAAAGTCATAAAATCTGGGGAAATGGGACGTGAGGAGCGTGAATTGTAAACTATGTAATCTCGTATATATAAGCTCGTTAAATTATTACCAAAAGGCACGGTTGACATTTATTTGATGTTTTACTAGTTCCATGCTTCTTGGCCATGTTAAATCCATCAATGTCAAATGTTGGCCAACAGCAAACACACCATCTAAGTAAACAAGCTCGTTGCTTTACTCAAGTTTTAGTTGTTATTTTGTTTTGCTTTTAGCAAACTTTAAAAATGTCAAAAGACGCTAGTCCACAATAGAGCTACGTAAATGTCTTAATTTGATTAATATTGTAAACTTCCCTCGGAGCATACTGAAAAGTAATTGCGGGCATTGCGTCTATTTCCTAAATCTTTGATACACCCCTAAAGCCTGCAAAAAAATATGGCAAAAGTCCCTAGACTTTTGTCACCGGAAAGAAGAGAGTAAAATGGGGTTTATTTCATCCTGTTTCAAACAATTGGTTGAAAGGAATCCAGTGCAGACCATAAATGTCTTCTTAAGTATTATTTTATACAACCTTAAGGGTCAATACTCACAAGTCGGAAAAGGAAGATCAAAAATAGTATAAAAAAAATTGCAAGAAAGAAATCCGGGAAATTCGGCGCCTCCCGTTTCACACGAAATCATCAAGTGGAAGAGAAAATCCCGATTTTTTCCACTTTCCTCAAAACTCTGGTAACTTGTCATTCTTCTCGTAAGTATCGTATAATGTCCATCCATTCTACTTTATTCGTTCCAGCTCAAAAATAGTATCGAAGCTCTACTACAAGGACTAGCCAAAAGTATACGGACTTTATGTACAGATAGCTCCCCCCCCCTGAAATAGGGTATTAAATTATGCTAAGAATCGTTGGGACACACTGAAATCGGGTGAATGTATCCGAAGGAGATTTCTTTTAGGCTAGGAAATCCCAGGTCGGTGGTATTGATTGAGCCTATAAGTGGGGAAACGTCGTTATCTCCTTTTCCATCCGATTCCCTTTTCACTCAGGCTTTAAATTATAATGAAAGTGCGGAATTGGAAGCCCGAATTCGGGATAAATATGTGTAAATGACTAGTGTGGATTGAGTATCTTCCCTGTTACTGAGTTTCTGTTGTTGCTATCATTTCTTTCTTCTTTTTGTTGTGAAAAAATGGTCTGTAGACTTTTGGAGTAATTTCACGGTTCAAGGACCACCAGATTTGTCAAAGAAAATGTATCAGACGGAATGCTTTTGTAGGGTAAAATCCGAGTTTTTGTGTTTTGGAACCAAAGCGTACTAATCCCCTGTTCTGTTTTGTCTTCTTCTCAAAGGTCTCCCCCTTCACTTAAGCTCTGCCTCAAAAGGATATATTTTGCCAACGGTCGCCTCCTCCGGGCTCTCTGGAAACTAGATAAGAACTCTGTATCACTCTAGTAGGTCAACATAGGAAGTTTCAGGTCAACTCTCCTTTTTCCAGACTGCCAAGACAAGAATCCTTACCGCTGGGACTACTATTCATAATTTGTTTTTTTGCTGAGGTTCACCTATGACTTGGAACAAGTTTGATAAATGTATAGGAGCAGAGGCTGAGTATTCTGTGGTCGTGGAAATGTGAGCTAAAAACTCCGGGAGTTAGAGTTGTCTCACTACACTGACTAGGCAATAAAAATACTTCCAGACTATCACCTTCGTATTAAAGAATATTGGATGAGTTATTACCTACATGGAGTTTGTACGATTTACTATTTCTGTATTCAACCCCAAGGAAGTTTCCATAAACTGTGGAACCGTGTCCTCAAATCAGCCTGGTTGGATGCATATGTCCAATGACGCTCAAGCCAAGTGAAGTGGACAGAGAATCTGAGAGAGCCGTCTTAGGGATTAACCTTTGGATCCTGACCCTTGGAAGATCTTTCCAATCCGTATGAGGGGAACTGAGTGTCAAAAATCATAGATGTATTGAGAAGATGAGTAAGTTTATAGTTCATGGACAGCCCCTTAACACACTCGTGTTTGAGTCGCATCCACATTATTGCCATTTGAACCGTTTCTTTAGAGTTTTTGGTGTTGGTGATGTATTACTACCCGACGGGGAAAAATAACCGAAAAGTCCGAATTCTCTCTCATTCAGCATTTATTCAAAGACCCGTTGCGGGGATGTGCAGAATCCTACTGGGACAGCTCCAAAGCCATCAATGTCTTTGGACAAAACGTATGCGGTTTTTTATTCAAATTGTTTTTCAACCTCACTACGGATTTCCCTAGTTTTTCTACTAATTGGAATTGGTAGGTGGGGAAATGCAATTTTGTTGAACCTAATTTCATTAAAGCATTATATTCAGGATCGTATTGTAGAAGCCAATTTTGAAAAGAGCTATAAATATGTTAGTTTGGAAAATGCTGCTCACGTAACTTTAAATTACGAGTACAAATGTAATACAATCCTTTGAAGACCTTTCCTAGAATTGCCAAGCCCATCGACTCATAATAATTTCCTTTTCATAGATATTCCCCACTCCAAATTGGCCAATTACTTTTTGCATGAATCCCAATCCCCCCTGCCCTAGTCTCCCGGGTGGAACGTTGTTTAAGGGTTTTTTTTTATTGTCTACCAGGATCCACGTTAATACCAGCCACATCATTATCTAATCCTACATGGAACGTTGTCTTTAAAGATAAACACCCATACATGAGCAAACTATTTGGGTGTGTTTGGTTTTCCTTTCGTGACTAAAATTGACTGAGACAGTTAGGAAAAGATAAATTCCCTTGCAGGTAGTGTGAATTGGTGACATTTGTAGTTTCTTTTTATTCTACGTATCCTATAGGGTGAACTATAAGGGGGATTCAGGGCCATAAGCTAGAATCAGAGATTCTACTTATCGTTTATCAAAATTAATCGGAGGACAAATGGACACAAAGTAAGTTAATGAAAACTATCAATTTCTTGTACGTTATGGAGAGAAAGTCGATTGTTAACTCCAACTGAACATGTTATTTTCATTACCGGAGGAGAAAAGGAAGGAGAAGACTTTGTAGGCACACAAGAAACTCTCTGTCCCTGTACAACATTCTGAACATTCAATTCCCCCATATTTTTTTGTGAACACGGACAACTGGTGGACAAATTTAGTTATGGAATTGGGGATGAGTGCGTATCTGTACCGGCGAGTGCATCACTCCCTGTTCCTTTCTAATGTTCGAAACTTAGATTTGGGGGAAAAATATTTTATTATTAATCCCAAGGCTGAAACAATAAAATTGAGAAATTGAGTCCATTCCACCTTGAGAAAGCTCCTGGGAATTCGTATGGAGATGTATACAGGAGAATACGAGGGTCTGCTGTCTACCCGGATCCACCTCTACTCCGACCGAGGGTCATTCAACATATGCCCAACTATCTTCCTCACACTTACTCTATTATGATGACACTGTCCAAAGTCTACGTCAGTCCTTGATACTCAATCTCCCTCATAATAAATAGTGAAAAAGGCGGAGGGTCGGACACAGCTTGTCAGAACTGAGGATGACTTTAAATAAAAGTGAGGAAGCTATGAAGGAAGAAAAAGCTTACGAGTGTTATTAGATACCCTAGGGTAAGCTGTTGTTCTAGTTTATGGATGGTCCCATACTACCAGCATTGCCAATGAAGCATACGAATGGTAGCCGAGTTCTGGCTGAGAATTCATCCGAATTCGGTATGGGATTCGTATAGAAAAGTTGCTGTTTTTATATTCCATGAGTTCATTCCTCGGGAGAGTGAGGGAGAGGAAAGAGCCCGACACTCTGCTTCCCGTCTAACCAATTTCTTATCCAACATTCTTTATTCTACCCGGTTTTTCGAATTGCAAGGAATAAATTTGCAAGTAAATATATATTCACTCGATTGTCCCTCTTTGTTTGCAAAGAAAACACGGAGGTAAAGGCGATCCTGTAAAACGTGCCTTTTTCGCTATCAAGAAGGAAAACATCATTTGGTAGATCCTCGCGAGTGTTGAGGTACATGCAAGTTTTGTTAGTGTTCTATTCGCTTGTTATTTAGCCTTGGAATTTCATTAACTTCCTTGGGGTCTTGTGTGACTGGGATTATATTCCCGTGAAATCTGAAATTGGAATTCGGTTGGAAAAGAAGTGATGGAATCTATTAGTATTGAGATTACAGAGAGGTGCCCAGCAGGGCTGGAAATCCTCAGGAATCAAACTGACTTCAGTGTCAACCTTGCTCCAAGTAAGTTTTTGCTATTACCTTTTTATTACAATCATTCCTAGGAGAATATTGGGCACGTTTTTAAACAACTGTAGAGCGTTTTGACCTTTCTATCTTAAATAACAAATGGATTAGGATTAAGGGCGAACGTTATATCCTATTATTATCGATGCATTTTCATAGCTGGCTGACACCTTGCCCGTTTCTGGCTCATTGCATATCCGTTCCAGACATCAATTGATAAAACCTTTCTCAAAGGCTTGTTAATATTTATAGTTAAAGGGGTCTCATCTCATATAATTGTCAGTTGTGCACTTGGAACATAACTTTAATTTTCTTACTTTTCAAAAGTCGATTAGGATCACTTGTTAATAATCGTGTAACTCGAATTCTTTGCAATCAATATTTGTATAAGTAAATTAAATTATTTATGAAAAGTTGGAGCATTCTTAAAATTTTACAGACAGCTCACTAATTAGAAACTAGAGTTGTTTTAGATCGAGTGAACAAACATAAGGAATATGTTTGGATTGAAAATGGAGCAACTATTCTGCTCTGGCATATCTAACAGTTTGCTTGGATTTCTGTAATTTTCCAACATAAGGGTAAAAAAAACATCCAGCCTGGCTCTCGTCTAGGATGATGGCATTTTGAATATCAAAATTAAAACGATGGGCCAAAATTCCAGCTATCCGTCAATCCATCTGTAAACTTGTGCATTTCCTAAAAACTATGTTTGCAGAATCTATTTAGAAACCCTGCGTAGGCCAAGTATGGAGATCTCGCAAGAAGACAGACAGGCAGACAAGATTGATTATATCAAATAAGCCCCAACGGCATTCAAAGTTAAAACTGAGGAAGCTGCTTTTCCAAACTTTGTATGAGGGGAAATTTATTAATAATGTTAATTATTCGAATCTGTTTGCAGAGGGAGGCGTGGGGGATTTCGAGATCCTGAACTCGAACCAAGAAGTAGTGATCATAGGCCAGAAGCACTTGTCAACAATCTCTTTCCTGGAAAATACGTCTAGAAGTGAAGTCCTTACAGTAGACCTTAGTAATGTAATTAATTATTCAAATACTTTCAACTTAGTCCAAAAGTTATTCAACTTGTTATTCGTATACACAAGGGCCGTGTACTTACATTGAGAAACTAACCGATTTCAAAGCCTATATTCAAGTATAATTGTTCAAAATAGTTTGCGGTTCTTCATGGATTTTAAATGAACCGTTTCTTATCCGTCAGCTTGTCTTTCCTGTAAGATCTCTCACGGGGCCAGTCGTAATTTCAGAATTTGAACTTGTTGATTCTTCGTAATTCCTGTGAAAAATTTCAATTTATTTTTTACTACTCAAGTTTCAAATCATTTTGCAACTCAAGTTCCAAAAAACTTCTTTTTTTTAAACCTAAGGGAATCCCTACTCCGCTATTATAAATTCAGATAGTATACAGGGTGATCCAACCAAAATTACCGGGTGCTTAAATGTTTAAATTGAATTTATTCGCAACTCATTGGACCGATTTAAGTAGGAATTTCGGCTAACCCAAGATTTCTATGTTTCTTTTAAAATTAATACCCATGCACCCGCTTCTATTGCTCATCAGAAATTAAACATGGTTAGATAGCCCTGTGTCCCTTAGGGATCCTTGAATAACCTCTGGTAATTTAAAAAAAATCCTGTACCAGATTCATTTTCAGACTATATATTTTCCTGAAAAAATCTCTGATACACGGTCTGATTAAAGATATTTCTATAGTCAACATTCTTTCTAAAATCTAGACTTTCATAGAACAAAACCGGAATGGGTCCAATGATTGAGGAGAAAATTGGATTTGAATACCGGTAGCTTGGAGTGGAAAACCCTGTATATGCTTGTGATAAGGTTAAATGAATTTATAGTCTACTTGTTTTGATTTAGTTATCCGAGATTTCCATAGCCTGCCCTCCAACCGATGAGATCGCATTCATCCGAAATAACCGTATGGGACTTTTCAAGGCAAACACTTTGGAGATCCAGTCCCAAGATACGTCGAGATCGAATGCCTTGACTTTCCGCTGGGAATCCATCAGCGATTCGTCAACACCCGAGGATAAAAAGACGATGGAAAATCCTCAGCATAATTTCCAAGTAATTCAATTATTCGACCAATTACTTGATTAAACACCCGCGACTAAATCAACAAGGCTCGCTTTCACCGTGTGTAGGAAATTATAATCCCCACAGTTTTTGTTACCGATGTATCCAGCTGATGTCAAAACACACTCTCATCTTGCTAAAGCTAAAGCTAAAAGGGAACACAAGGGCTTATTTGACTCATGGTGTTCTTCATTACGTGATTCCTGGGTGAAGGATATAATATCTCCATGTTACAAGTCAATCAAAAGCTACGGCCTATTTCACCATCAAAGTTTAGAGTTGAACTAAACTAACCGAATTGGGAATTATATTTTGCATTCCTTACAGTTAGGTTCATGCGGGATTTTCCCTACCTGTCCGGAATTTGTAGCCACAATTTATATTACACTTCCTTCCACCATTAATTGGAAGTGCAGTACCACGTAAGGGAGGACTTGTCATATTGGATCAAAATCAAGACGTGGATGTGACATACTACAAGATCACATAGGATCTACGCGAGTTTTGGCTCATGCATTTTCTTATTTAGCCGAATACTCGGAATTTCTGCTTCTTAATGTTATGTTTGCAGTTCCGCCTTGATGGGCATATTTTCAATCTGTTTTTCGGCGTTCGCCAAGTGTGAAATGATTGAATATTGAAAGGCTGAGTCAGTTTGTAATTCCGTTGAGACAGGAAGTGTCAACTTTTTCTGCATTTAATAAAAAAAGAATAGCTCTGTAATACTATCTGTCCTGGACATGAATATGAATCTCTAAAAAATAGAGCAATATTTTAATAATAGAATCCTTTTTTCAGATCGATATCTGAAGGCCGACTTTCAGCTTCTTGCGGATTTGTATGCAGAAAATCTTTCTAGGAGAAAACACTTTTCCGTGTTGGTTTTGAAGCTTTTTCAAAGTCATCAGAATGAATTTTTTTTCGAATAAACTTGCAGAGGGACTGTCCACATTCTAAGTCCTTCTGTGTATACTAGGACCAATGTAAGTTAAAGGCTTGACCTTTTGTTGGTCACTATGAGGGGAAATCAATGTCCTGTTTGAACAAGTGTCAGGATTTATGGATGAGCCTATAGGAACGATGGCTAACTAGTTTATGACCTATTATAGCCTGTATAAATTGACGTTCTGCGTCTGCTGGCCTGACTCGAACTAATGACTTTTTTAAATCCCAGTTTGAGGCTGACATTTTTGGTGCATCAGTTAAATGAATGGTTGGTAATTTGAGAGGAGGCTTTGGGAAGGTGCTTTATTGTGATTGATATCCAACCTGGCTGTAATAATATTCTCGACGGAGCTTCCAACTCTGACAGACTCATCTGACAACTAGGCCTCTTTAATGAAAAGGAGTAATCAAGTCCATTGTTTCCAAGATGGAATTAGAGAGCATCAAAGAATGAACTCATGGGGGCATGTAAATGGAAACTGTTTTGTCAATAATGTCCTACGAACCGCGGGGGTCCCCAAGGGTATTCCTAGGCCGTTTAAAGGAGATTTTAATATTTCACAAGGAACTTGATGAGTCTAAGTGAGGACACTGTCAGCCTTGTGGCAATGGGGGGATTTGACATTTAAGTACGTCAATGTGACTTTGTAAAATGTGAACATGGTGGTGGCTCCTCGGTATGTATTAGCTATACGACGGAGACAATGCCAGCCTCAGTCTAGGTCAGGGCTTATTCATCAAGATCCTTTCCAGCTTTCTCATCTCATTTTAATTTTATTACAATGACAAAGGATGATGGAGTTGTTAGGTTTTTACACAGAGGGGAGATTTAGACGTATCCCTTGCAATGGTAGTTTGTGTAATCGTCCCCCTCAAGCAGTCTCATTTTAATGTTGATATTTAATTTGCTATTTAATGTTTTCCACAATATAATTTAGAAGAGATTTAGAATTTAGCCTACCTTAGGAGGATTAGGTTTCCTTTCAGATTTGATAACGTGTGGATTGTTGTTGTTGGATTTTGCGGATTTTCCAGAGATACCCTTTGAGTTTTCATATCCATGATCCAAAGAGCTAAAGGGCAATTAAAATAAATTGATCCTCTAAAGCAAAGTCCGTCCGTGTGTACAGGAGAGAGATAGGTGATTGTAAATCGTGTTATGTCTCTCAGCACTTAAGAGTTCCCAAAGTCTTGGGAGCCGTAACAAATGAAGCCTTATGGTTTTAGTTGAAGGGACGATCCTTTGATCTTTCTCATCATTCTACAAATTAATTCCTCCAACTTTCCCTTGGGACTTGAGACAAAACGAGAGAGGTTATCCAATAACCCAGGGACAGAAGCACGTCCTTCTCCATTCCAACAGTTTCTCCTCAGATACAACATTTAATGAAGAAAAATTGAACATCTCCAGCCCATTAATAAATAACATTACTGAACGTGTGTACAACATATTAGGAGAGAGAGCAATTATATTCCCTGGGGGGTGGGGGCATACGGTTCATCAACCAAGGACTTATATAAGCCCAACATGAACTCATGAATAGAAATGGCTGTTTTTAAAGCTAGACGTTGGTTGGCTGATCAATGGACTTATAATTACACTACTGAGGGTATGAAAGCTTCGGATTAGATTGATAGCTCATCTAGCTAATTCACATCGATGAGTTCTTGTAAATTGATATCGATTAATCAGTACGAGTGTATTATTAATGATCCCTATCTTTGTAGTGCTAATATGTAATTTCTGTTGGATGTGCTCAGGTTCTGAATGATACATCGGTGGTGGTGGCTGAAATATTTATTAGTCGACTCTCATCTCGGGTCACGGTCCACCTTCCAACTGACATGTCACTCTCTCCTCTACAAATTGCCGTGATTTTCAGTGGACTGGCATTCCAGGTGATGCCCTTATATTTTTTTAATCCAAGTTCAAAGTTCCCTTTGAGGTGTCGTGTCAAGTTTCCCTTTGTTATTTTAAACCCTTGCTTGTAATGATGTTAGTGTGGATGAAATAATTGATGTAAAGTTATCGATCTGTTTTCCATCGTTTTCAGATTTACTCGATACGGAAGCAGAAGAGCGTGTTGGTGCTGTCAGGGGTTGGAATATTTTTGGCTCTGCTCTTACTTTTCCTCAGTCTGTACATCACTTTCTCATAACCGAAATCTGACCTTTGACTTTACCAACGTGGTTGACCTACTAATAAATATATCTTTGTGGAATAAGGAGAACATAACATTTGATATCTCCATTCCCTTGTGTGTACATTATTATTATTCATTAAATACAGTATCGATCGCAGATTGGCAGAAAGATATTCCTTCTCTGTGTTTATATCAATGTTTATTGTGGGGCTTTGAAAATACATGTCAATCATATGTGGATATGTGTGTTTGTTATTATTTTATTATGTCATGTGTGCTTTCTCAAGTCGGTTTACATTTATTCACTAGAGTTATCTATCCTTGTTTGAGATCTGTAATCTTTTCTGGACTTGTTAATTAGAAGGTAATAACTGTACAATGGTCAAGTTCTACTAGAGTAAACAAGCGTATAGTATTAAGGAATATATTCTGCTGTGATGAGCATCATAGACGTAAGAACCGAAACTTTAGGGAACTTTTGAAATATCAACCGGACTGTTTGGCACTCGGACAGGGGTAATTTTAATGTTCAGCCAGGATGCAGTGATTTCTAAATAATGCCAACGCTATTTTATTTATATTAAAGCTACAAAGGACCACTCACGATCCCCGTGGGAAGTTAGTGAGGGCTAAGGGGTCAAAAGAACCGCATTGCCCCATAAGTGTATTTTGAAAGACTTGTTGAGAATGCCAGCACCCGTTCGGGCGGATTCCCCTTTTGTCAACATTCTTTTCTATTCTTGAGTAAAGGATGTAATTTTGCGTGGGGATGTTTTCGCACAATTGTCACTAAAGTCCTTGGAGAATAAAGTACGAGTATGAAAAATGAGGGCGAGGGGGGTTTTTCTATTCATCAAGAGCTCACCCGTCTAGTTCCCCTGGTGACTTGGCCTGTTGACAGTTTCCAGGCCTCATGATTCACCGTTTTCATTCACTCAGAGGTTTAGTGTCAAAAGTCGAACCGCGGATCTATTTATCTTCGATTCCTTTTAGTCGTTAAACAGCGAGTGAACTCTGACATGGAGCCCATGCACGTGGAGTTCAGCACTTGGATTGGGATATTAGTATCTAGTCCAATGTTCGGGAATCTTTTAAATTATATTTAGTTTCTGATTTTTAAATCTTTAGGAGTTAAGAAATGTTTGTAAAAGGGTGACTTAAAATCACAAGTAATTCTTTAGACTAGATTGTGACTTGTCTTTTGTGTGTTGCTAATAAACAAAGTTCCAACCTTTGAATCATTTTGGAAATGTTGGAAAATTTTAATAAAATCGAGCATGGTTTCCACATTTTTTCTGGGACTTATTGGCTCATAGGATTAGTTGGATTTATTGAATCGAAAACTAGAGGTGATCAGATCCTCGTGTACTGCTATATGGATTAAGTAGCGTAAAGAGGATCCCAGCCGGATGTCAAGAAGTTGAGCTAATGAGACCAAAAAGCGGTGGAATTTCCCACTCGGATTCCCTCCTATGGAGGGGAAAGGACACGAACAAGACGGCGGATTCCTTGACACTAACAACCATGGGCACACTCGACTACATCCCTCAACATTACAGCTTACAAGGTGTCCGTCCTACTGAGAACCTCAGATTTACACCCAGACCTCAACCGACAACTCACCACGATGAAAAAAATGGATTTGCTTGGACTGATCTTTATAAACTTATAACTTGAATACGTTCGATAAATAATCGACCACACTCGTTGGCGAGGATAAAAGCGCTATTTAAAGTTTTGAGGCTTTTATGAATCCTCCGGATCCTCCCCGATCCGATTTGTACGGGCATTAAGGTCAAGATTTCAATAAGAGCCTTGGTCTGAAAGGGGGATTGAGCATCAAAGAGCAGATTGAGCTCGGAGAGGCTCTACATTTCGATGGGAATATACACACTACCCGGGTAGAGGTAGAATGATGGGGAAATTTGTGTTACTTTCTCCCAGGGTAGAGTGGAACGAATCCATTGGATGACACGATGATATAATTTTAGTTTACCCAGGCTCAATAAAATGGGGAAGCACTTTGAATAATGATGGATATTTAAGTGGAGGGCTGTTAAACTTTGAAATGATTGAGCTACTTCAATTTTCGGGTATTGGCAGTCGGGCTGAATTCGTGTCACACTTAGCCTGGGCTACGCTTCAACGCTTGTTCAAAGTGACAGTGGATGGGGCATTGAGAAGTTACAACTACAAAAGCCTCTAAGGATCTTTTTATACTTTTCTAAAATTCCCCAGACTTTTGAATAATAAACCCCTGCTGTGTTATGGGCCGTATCCGGGGATTCCCATAAAACCCGGCAGGACTCACTTACTTATTCTAATTATTTTCCCTTTCATTAAACCCTCTCCTTACACGTTTTAAGAGTTTTGGTGCTTCATTGATCTTAATTTGTTTTTTAGCCTGGGCTTATCACCGTTGTCCAACTGCGTGTGCTCCTCTGTCTGTAAACACGAGGATTTCATCTTTGCTAGAGAGCTTTATTGAAAAAGGCACAGAGCATTGTTCTCTCTTACATTTTCTTGTTGCTGTTTGTATAAGGGAACTCCTAAAGAAAGTTGGCTTCTGCCTCTCGGCAAGAGAATAGGGTGATATACAATAATAAAAAGAGTATTGTGAATTGAGAACCAGATCAAGTTTACTTAAGAAACTAGGGTTAGCAGCAAGGACGTAGTTTCTATCTAAAACTAAATTCTGAAGAAATCATCTCTATTGCTATGCTTGGAAATGATCGGCCCCACCGCCCCATCGCCCACTACCCACGTGGACCATCCCCAGCCCATATTGACCCATGTGGGGGGATGTGGGATACAGTTTCTCTCTGTCCTATTGTAGAAGCTTCGTTGGAGAAAAAAGCGACTTTAGAATAAATATGACATATGAATACTTGCTTCATCTCAATGATAGAGACATTTTAAAGTGAAAGTTAATTAAGTCAGTTTCCAAAAAAATTATGGTGGTACAGAATATTGGAAGGGCCTGGGTTGAAGAGTACCCTGTCTTGTGCCTTAAGAGTTTAAAAAGAAATGTATTGAAGTTGTTTGGTTGTTTGCTGTGAACAAGTTACAACACAAGTTGTTGCATAAGAAAGACCATTAAAAGTTTCTCAAACATCTTTACCATCCAGAGATTGGAGATGGTCTTTAGTTCTACTTACATTCACCCTAATTCTGTTGGACACTGAATTATTTTATACTTGTCCATACCAACAACTAAACCGTTCTATAGACCATCTCTTACAATCGTAATCAAACTCTGGAAACATTTCCAATACTATTTACTACGTATGCCCTTCCGTCTGTTAACCATTTTTTCCCTTCCTCTCCAGTCAAAACTCAACTTTTTTTTACCACTTGTTAAAACTATTCACTATTAACGGTGCAAGTTATTCTGTATTCATGTCAAAATTTATACTCCTAGGAATCGACAGGCCCATTTATGGACTTTTATTGATAAGTACATTTTCTTGGAGGTCAAGAGTGGATTTTTTCAACTGCCTCACAATTATATCTCTGGCCTCTTTAGTCAAGTGGATTGAATGAGCTATTCAGCTTACAACTCGGTCTGGTAGCTATGCAGGAGTAAAGAAACAGACAAGCATAGCTTTTAAGGGAATTATTGAGTAGATAGACGAAGGATTCGTTATTAATAGTTCAGGTCATTCCATAAGATTTTAAAGAAATACCTGGAATTTCGGGTTTTAGTTCTAATGATAACTAGTGAAACATAAAATTCGTATCCATATAACTTGCATACAACGGACTAGTTAATTGGTCAAGGATGCAGGGTGCCCGGTAGATGAAAGCCTTGATATATTTGGGTACTTTTGGGCTTAGTGCCCAAGGAATACAATGAATTAAGAGATTGGTGATTAATGGAACGAATATTTTGTGATGGGAAGTTGGAAATAAAATAGAATGAATTTAATCTTAATGAGTTGGCCATAATACTTCAAGATGGACATTTAGTTCATCTCCACTTTTCCATTCAGACTTGAAGAGTTTGTGAACTTTCTCAGGTTCTTTCATGAGGATATTAAAGATGATTAGGTATATGTATATAGGTTAGACATACTTCTCCTCCGTCTATTTGATATATATATCTCGAACAAGGGAAGTAACCCAACGATAAATTAAGGATTGTCTTGAAATTTCTACCATATATACTCTAGATTATAAAAATACCAATAACACATCGTTAATAAAATAACATCGAAGGGATTAAGATTAATTTCAGAGAGAAATTAATTGTAAAAAAAACCCCAAGCTAATGAAGAGCCTAAAGTTTCTCCTCAGGGACACAATTTAATGTTAAAACTATAAAAAGTTCGGGATTAAGTACGATACGAACTTTGTAATTTATCTTAATATTCATTTTTTTTAAAACATTTATATAAGAGAGCTACTTTAGAGACGCGTACACTATTTACTGAGTACCGAGCATGACTAATGGCAGAAAAAATCAAAAAATAATATTACGCTTTATTTTTAGGCTTGTGCAATACCTTATAAGCTTTGGCAGGACAAATACTTCTATTGTAAGAAGGAACGTTTTAGACAGGGTCATGATCCACTGCCACCTCATGTACAACCTACTTTGACTTTAATTAAGTTATAGAGAAGAATAGTAAGATAATCCCGATGTTATAGGGAGCTTTGTCAATTTCTTTCCTGCCAGGCACAATTTCGGCCAAGCTCCTGTGGATTTTCCGCCTATGCGACTGATAAATATTTTTGCCATGGACAGAGAGATTTAAATATTTAAGAGATCAACTTGTATGTCTCCTTGAAAAAGAAACTTTGTATTCCTCTCATGTCACACCAGACCCCCGTCATGTTCAAAGTTTAGCTCTCCTACTACCCGCACAGAAACTTCCACCTTAATACCAGTCTTCTCTACCATCCGTGATATAATTATCCGAGAGGGCTGTATTTGTATTATTTATATGCGGGCTGTAGGGGGGGCAGGAGCGGCCTATCCTTCGTCCTCAAGAGTTTTAAAACTTAAATTGACGGTTGACATGGGAAGGGACTAGAAAAGGCTTTTAAAATACGACTCCCTTTCCTGTTTCAGTCTTAATTAAAATCCTATTTCCATTCATCACCAATCTTCTCTGGAGCTGTGTTCAGACGCTTCCTTCCATTCTAAATAATTAATTGAGACTTTTGAACCAAACCAAGTTGGGATATTTTGTTCAGAAAATGTATGAACGACCCTAGAAAAATCCATTGGCTACTACGTCCCGTATGGGAGCTCTGGGGCTGTGGGGCAGGCAAACAAAAGTGGATTAGTATGTCCGTTTATGCTCTTGAAAGAAAGGGAAGATGAAGAAATTGGTTATAGGTTGTTGGTGGTCTTAGCTAAGTAAAACTTTCGAGGTCATTGAGGTCAAATATGAGAATAGCGTTTCAATTTGGTGTTATGTTTATGATGTCAAACCAGTTTCGGGTTTTCGTTAGAGTTAGAAGATTAAGAAGATATGATGACCTTATTGGATTTGTGAAAATGCGGATGATGGATGCACATAAGTTTGCCGGGATCAAAAAAATGATTACTTTTAAAAAATGGACATTTAATGGCAATAATAAATTCGAACAATTTCCTTCCACCGTTTTGCTCAGAGGCTACTCGGTGCTTTGAAATAATTTAACTATAACAGATAAAATACACAACACCCTCACTAGAGTCAACATTTAGAAATAATAATCCACTAGTTAATTAATTAGTGACCCCTACGGGTTCCATACTCAACACTCAACTCCTCCTCCCTCTAAATACTTTGACTAAAAACTCTTTGAAACATGTGCAACAGCTCGTTCTCAGCAATAACAACTAATCCGTGGATTTGTAATTTAAAAGTGATTAAGAATTTCTTTGACTACTTAGAAAATTCTACGTCTCGATTAATCTTTTTCCCCATGCAAACCCAGAAATGCTCTAGTAATCTCAGAACCATTTAATACCGCTTACACCTCTTAGTTCTATTACGAGGGGCCCTTCACAAGCCACATGGACCCCTTGACAAACTTCTTGGAGAACATTGACCTCAGGGCTGAATGATCCCTTCCCAAGTTGTGGACGTGGACTTGTGTAGAGTGGCCCCCCTTGGTCAAATAAAAAGTAGCTATGTATTCTTAAGGCTCTAAAACATTTAAGAGTGATATTGAGTAACGGAAATGTAGGCAGAGAAATGAAATGATAGTTAGAAAGCTTAATTGCAATTAACCTTGTTGGTTTTAATAGTTTAATTGCAATTGACTGAATATATAAGCCTTCCAAAAACTAAGTTAAAACGGATAATAAGACGATTGAGTAGACAACTTCAGTATTTGAGAGATGTTCTTGATTAGTCCAATGTTTTTTCCATCACTTTCGAGAAGGTTGACCATTTTTTCGAGGCTTTTTTGATATTTTTAATTGTTAATATTTAATCAATTGTAATTAGTAATTAGTAATTAATACTCGTCGCTCCAGGCGGTACAATTACATTCTACTACTCTCATCATTTCTCTGTGGCTAGTTTAGTTAATTATTATTCTGCCCCCTACACTTACTTTATTCGTCCACAGAAATAACTGACCCGAATTTTTTTTGAACAACAAAAACTTGCCAGTTATTGAATACAGTTTTACACTTAGTTAATATATCTCTCGAATTCTCTCTGTCGTTTATTACTAGATATCAATCTAAAGGGCTGTAGCTTTAGCATTACCAGGGCCATTCATAAATAACAACAAAACAACTGAGAACTATAAGGGGCTTTGTTATATTAAAATGTATGAGTATAATATGCCTAGAGTAATTTTATAGTAAACCCCTCCTTCTTACAATTAAATGATCCACTCCGATTATTTTTGTAATTATTAATTACAGGTAATAATTGCTTTGACTTTTAATCATCCGTTTTTGTATTGCTAATTAATAAGCATTTCCACTACAGTTTAATTAAGATCCAATTTTGAATATAATTATCTCATGCTTTTTTGTCCCTAATTAATTAGATTAGACAGTAAGTTTATCTTTTTAAATATGTTTACAACAGCTACTTTTAAGGTACTACATGGGGTCAATTTTTTCATATATATTGTTCGGGGTCAAAGGGGGTTATCGACGTTTATATTCATTTATCATTATAGTTTATCCATTGACACGCATTCTTAATCAGCTTGTATGTTCTTTGTGGTAACACTCGGGTCTTTTATCGGACTATAAATTATACAACTCCGGCCTTTTTATTCGATATTCCTTCAAAAGGGTTAATTTCAGTTAGTTTTTAGTTCACGTGTCATTTCCTGGTATTTTTTAACTATCCGTTTCCGTGTCAAGTTGAAAAAAAAAGTTAAGACTTTCCAGCTATTTATTAGATGCATTCTCAATCGGGTTTTTTTAGCCGTAATTCTTACAAGAGTTTGTATGTATATATAGCAATGTGGAATTGTCTTTTTAAAATTTGAAATCAGATCCTTAATAACTGCCTCGGGTTTGTACAGAATATCTTGCCAAATGAAAAAGGGGTCATTCATAAAGAACGGTGGTGGGTAAGGGGGCTAAATATAATTATAAGCCCCACTCACCCACTCCTGTCCTTTCTGTAAGGTTGGAAATGATATTTTTCCACACAGAAGCTTATAATGGCAGTTGCAATTAAAATCTTAACTATCGTTCGAAACTAAATATAATTTTTTGCTCTCGTTTTTAAATATTCCATTTTTTATATGTTCCTTTCATTGATATTTCATTGGTTTCTGTTCAGGAGAGTTTGGAGATTGGAAATATGTAATCTTGTAAGTAATCTGTAAGAATCTTAGAAAGCGTCTAATGAAGGGGACAGGGTGGACCTTTGCATCAAAAACTTCCCATCCTAAATCCCAATATCTTTCCATGTTAAATAGCTCCGCCCATCTTGATCCTTCCCTATCCTACAATGTTGTAAGGTTCACCCATGTCCCCTTGACGAGTATTTCCGAGATTCTCGTATTTAATCTACGTCTAATTATTGACTGTCACTCTTTGAATAGTGGTCTACCTTTGATAACGTGGTATGGAATAACGGATAAGTACTTTAAATTATTTCTAATATAGTTGATCACCCTCTGATGGTATATTCTTCCTATTTTAGTATATACTTCAAAGAGATTCAAATTTTTCATTTCGTTGTTTTAGGAGAGTTAAGTTTTGATTACACATGAGGATTTTTAGTTTTTATTTAAGGAACCTTAAGGGAGCTTAATTTGCTTGGAACTCTTCAGGGTCCTTGAGGGAGTGCCACTGGGCGATGGGCCTTCGAGGTGTGTTCACCATGTCCATCCAATGCTGGAGCGATTTACCTTCTTGGTTTGGACCCACTGCAATCTAAAATATTTACAACCAGTTTATTCACACTTATCCATTTATTACCAGTCAATTACTGGAGCTTTTTCGGATTTATTGGAAACTACTAAATTGACTGGGGTTCAATTAGATTTAATGGCATCTCAATGGATCTGCTGGAATCTGATTTCCAGTCCTTGACTTTATTGATCTCTACACGAGGATGGACTGACCTAACTTAGCTTTCACTTAGATTGAGACTTACAATGCAAGCTCTTTTCATGACACGGTCTATACACAAGTGCCATATCGTTTCTAATGCTCAGCTATAATGTTGACCCATAAGTTGTGAAAAAGTAATTTGTAATTGTACGTTATTAAAGAATTATAAAATTGATCACAATTTTCAATGTATTTTTTTCTGATTTCGTTCTGGAATAGGCCAATCCTAAATGATAGTTTGGTATGGAAATAAAATAAACGTTAACTGTTGGGAATAAGTGAAAGATTGTTACCTTTCCAATGGGATCACAAGTGCCGATTCGGTCATAATCGAGAACGGTGAGGACAATATGAGCCTTGGGAAGCTGTTCGGGAGTGAGCTCGAAAGTGAATGATTCATTGAAGTATGGGTTGAGGGTGCATTTCTTGACAGACGTCTTCTTCTTCTTGTACTTTTTCCCATTCAAATACAAATTAATCTTGACGAAGGGGTCTGACAAGCCACCAAAGTCCATCTTCTTCAAGTTCTTGCACTCCAGGATACACACCGTCAATTTACCCGACGTCGGCACGTACCGAAGGGAAAAACACACGTCACCCAACGCTTCCTGCAACAACCCAAACTTGTTCACATCCTCCCCCTCTTAAATCCAAGGGGAAATTCTTTGTCACAACTTACGGAATCTTCGTCTAAGGGGGGATCCAAGTCCTTCCATCCTTCGTATGGAACTGCCAAGTCTATTTGACACATGGGCATCCGAATCTCACCAATTTGATCGTGCTTGGAGAATCTGGGCAAACAATATTCGGTTATATTCTTCACAAAAACAATGAAATGAAATGTGGAATCAGTCCACACTCACCTGTCGAAATCGAAAACTTGGATCATGAGTGTTTTAGCCATAATATCCGCAAAAGGGATACTTTTGAAGACAAAGGTCTCGTTGAAAACGGGGTCCAAGGTTTTTCGATGAACCTTGGTCTCGAATTTCTTCTTCTTCTCTCCAGCAAAGTAGACCTTGACGTACGGGTCACTCGTACCTCCAGAGTCCATCGCAACCAGCTCTGCCGCTTGGATTATCGACACTGTCAGCTGAAATAGACCAAGATATTTTTTATAGAGAGAGGAACTCATCGATATGAAAAGATATGTATGCAAGACATTACATTCGTAGAGTTGAAATCATATTCCAACTTGTAATTCAGCCTGCCGATCTTTTCGACGACTTTGGGTGCGATATCCTCCTCCTCTTCGATGGCCAACTCCTCGATGTTGGACATGAGACCCCCAGTGTCAGCATCAGGTTGGACCTTGTCTGCAACCAACTTCCCAAACAACTTATTCCCCGCAAGTCCCTTGACCATCCCCTTCCCCTTGTCGGAATTTCGAAATTTCCGCCATTGCCTCCGAATGCAAAAGCAACAGCAGACAATCATAAGAATAAAAATTCCTATAAGAATTAGAACCACCCCCCACACGGGCACTTTTGTCTTATCCGCCGCAAAATGTATAGCCTTGTCTCCTAATTCCTCAATCTTCTCTTTAAGTCCAGGCCCCGGGGGCTCCGTCGGCCCCGGCTCCATTGTCGACTCTGCCCCGTCCGGGTTCTCAGTTGTGGGGGGTGGCGGCGGGGGCACCGCTTGCCTCGCCTGCCTTGCCATCCGGATAAGTCTATGGGGGGTAAGCCATGAGAGAGATTGAGAGGAGGAGGGAGACCCAACTCCAAGGGTCAGGGGCATATCGTTCAGGTCATCTAGGAGTGACCCGGGGGTGTCCCCTGCCAACAAGGGAACACTTCGGGGGTATGGGGGCATTTTCACGGATTCTTGTCTTCCTAGAGGGTTTCAATCACGCACTGTTCTCTCTGATCACTTTTTATCTGTTCAAAATCATTAGCATTTCATTAAAAGATATTTTGGGGAAATGTGTCTTTATTTTATGGAAATAGTTTGGGCATATTAAAATCAAACTTATAGCACCACTAAATCAGCTTCAGAAAGGCAGTGCAGAAGTTTTCCAAGGTTAATCATGTTAGGGTTAATAAAGGGTCATGTTAAGGTTAATAAAAACAATTACATTGTTCGTAGCTATCTAACAGGTGAGAGGAATATAATTGGAAGCCTTCTAAAAAAACCGCATCCATGCATGATTAATAAATACCACGTCGTATGGCTAACAACGATTTTTTTTATGCGGCTCAATTATAGATCTCATGTAGGAATGGGGGGGGGGTGCATAAACAACTAATAACATGAGAGTCGACCTCAAAGTTTGAAAGGCTGTTGCACAAACTAAATTATATTAAAACATACATAGGATTTTTTAAATATGCAATTAGGAACATTAAAGTTGAAATTGATTTGAGATTGCAGGGGCGGCTTGATTGTATCTAAAATTATATTCTAGCATAATTTCAATTACTCTCGATATTTTGTCCTAAATTTTAATAATTTCACTGTAAATATAGATCTTTTTCCTGGAAGATACAGATTTTATACATTACCAAATGAGAAAGAATGGAACGGAACCCATAATTTTAATCAATTAACTAGGTTAAAACTTTCAAGCTCATATTAAAAAGTAATTGAATTCAAAACTAGTCGTTTTTAAAATTCGTTCTTCAAAAATACAATGCTAATTCAACATATAAGAGCTACTAACAATACATATGACTTTTTTAAATAAAAAAAAACAGATATGAAATTGTTTGATTAGGTTCTGAAAAATTGAAAGCTTCACATTTGGTGTTTAAACAAAAGCTCTTCTTACGGAATTGAGAGAAAAGAATGCATAAGGTGGCTACTATTTAAAAGTTGCTAGCAATTAAAATAGTGTTTTTGATTCTAAGATAATTGTTGAAAGTATTGTAATTGATACCTTGAATGAATCTCAGTAGAGGAGATCCATACTCCACGAGCCTCGGAAAATGGGTCACTCTTCTTGAAACTGCAAGTCCATTGTCTAGAGTAAAGCCACCTCCATGGTCACAGATCCAGCCAACCTTATTCTCACCACCACAAAGTCCATCCACTTATCTTGACAGATGGATAAGTGTCCAACAAGGGCTGGCTCCTCCAATTGATGGAATCAAGGGCTAGTGTTAAAAAATATTAAGTAAATTATGGTAGGGAAATCTGGTGTAAGGGAGTAGTAGATGTGGGTGGGTATTAGGGCCTAAGGCTTAGACATTTTTAGAGATATCTCATAGCCTCATAGCTCTCATAGCTCTCATAGCTCTCATAGCCTCACTATACCTTCTCAGGGCTATAGATTCCCGAATCCAACTTTCTCAACGTCCGATCCGAATTCGGCCTTTCACTCCCTCCCTTGCTGCTATGCGACATGCCCTGTGCGATTGCGAACTGGCCCTTTCCCATCCCAAAACTCTCTCTGTCGTCAGACAACTACTACAAGGGCTTCTCACAAAGGGACATCCACACCTTCCGATCCCTTATGAGCTGGAGTGGGAAGTAGTCGACAAAGGGCCCCGAGGTCAAAGGGAATCTTACTCCGAGTACTAGACCTTAGCTCTCTGAAGTGTCAGGGCAGGAGGGAGTTTATGGATGGCCCATATACGAAGGTGGTGTATAGGCAGGTGAGTCCTTCTCTATACCACCAGCGACATTGAATTTTCTCTCCCGGATTCCGAAGGAGAAAGTTAGGGACGAATTTAACCGAGCCGGGTAACAGGCTGGGCTGGTCTATTCATCAAGAGAAAGCCAGGGGAAAGTGATGGGAAATCCCATTTGGGTTTTCTCCTTTTCTAAGAATCATACGGGGTTTCCCAATATCTAGACAATGCTACACATCCATACGTTTTTTAATGCTTCTCGATGCGTTGATATACATAACATAGGTCTGTTTGGATTTGTATTTAAAAGGAATTAAACTTTATACTTTGGGAGACTGTTGTAGCACAGAACGGGTTAATGTTAATCGGTTATTTTGGATTCCTAAGGGCTAAACTAGGAGTTGTGATTGCCATTTATTTATCGATGAAATTGGGATGAGTTTCTTGGAAGAGTCTTTGAGCGTATGTAGCAATTAAGTGTACAAGAAGAAATGGGTGGGCGATGCAATTAATTAGACCCTGAACTTTCTTTTATACAACCAGTGAGAAATCGGGAGGTAGACACGACCCGGGTACTTTCTTCACAATGATATAAAAATGTAGGGATCAAACTGCGCAGTGTTATAAATAATATATATGTATATTCGATATATTTTATATTGTCCTTATATCTAAATGTGTTGTAATGTATAAGAAAAGGTATAGTGAACCCCACCCAACCTGATTTTGAGTCTTCAGTGACGAAAGAAACCGACGATGCACTCCTCACCGGACCGAAAACAACGGCGAAGGTCGCCCCGAAATCCCTCCATTCATTCATGGCTCTACCCGGCCTACTGCCCACACCTACTTTTCATTAATTATAATGCTAACTAATCACTTTATCACCTTTGCCCAACTTTGGCACTGAATCCCCAGCTCTCATAATAGTATATGAGAAGGGATTAAGGTGTCAAAGTGATCAACGATTTTTGCCACACCCAATATTATTTATTCTCCATATGAAGGGGGTTCAGTGTCAAAGATTCATGGTTCATTGGTTGTATGCGCATCGTATAAATTAGACAAGGAGGTGTGGGTATTTAAATAAGATTTTAGCGGAAGTTCGCTCATGACCCGGTTTGTGGGGAAGTTTCCTCGAGCTTGTGAGTTGTGGCTTGTAGTTATGATGAAATGTGAAGAAAGTGTTTTTGGCGAGGATCCATGTGTGTCCTTCAGCATTTCAATAACAAAAGAATGTTTGGATCAATACATATATAGCCCCCTCCATTCTTTATTATAAATTTACAGCCAGGCCATGACTTCTATTTCCATCTTTTATTCACAAATCTCCTATTCAGTATAGCCCTATCAGCCGTATGTATTGAAAAGTCGTGGCTTAATGTATTTTTTAATTTGATATGTATGCCTCAATGCAATGGCATGCTACTGCAGGGGCTTCCTAAAAGATTCATTTAAAATTCCTAAAAATTCCATTTAACTGAGCCAACTTGCTATTGCAATGCCATTTTATTCTTGAAGAAAATTAGAACTTAGTTCAACAGATCATGGGGGGAAACTTCCAGCTTGTGGTTTTAAGTGCTAATGAAGCAATACATTAAAGTCCTCCGGCCTGTTCTAGTCTCTTCGTGTAATCCATAGCGTCTTCATACAAGGGAAGAACTGAAATCAAAATAATTCCCATTTAAAAACAGCCATTTAAATATGCTAGGTCAAATGTAGATTACTGTCCCCTCACAATTATCGAGGGATGCAGCCCTGGAGGAGAGTTGAGAATAAGCCGGAGGGGGTGACCCTTCTAGGGTCGTGGAGGGCGAGACTGGCCTCGATAAATCCAAAGCACTTCGGGGAAAATCCAAAGAAGTCCTTCGACGTCTCCTTCGACGAGAGGAATTCGTCAGGGAATGTTGTCCCGCTCGATCTTCTTGTAGACCTCTGGACAACCCTTGTTCCTCAGGGTCACGAGTCGTCCCTATCAAAATAGGGGCATGCCCTTTCAGAGCTGGAGTGCTCGAGCTTCCTTTAGTAAATATTTGTACCTGTTAAAATAATTACAAATTGTTATTCCCTGTTCAAAAAGGTTTCTTTAGAACTATTTAAAAACTGCATTTTGAAAACGGGTGCTCTAGTCACCTTTATAAAATACTGGTGCTCTATAATGCCCTTCTGGCTCGGCTTGACCCCCATAGGAATGTAGAAGCTGCTGTCCCAGTCAGTCTGGACTGCAGAGTCAGCCTCCACAGCCTGAGTAATGTCGAGAATGTTGCCGAGCGTCTTCTTGGACTTGTCCCCGTGGTAGCTCACCTTCTGGATAAACGATACCTCAATTCGAGTCAAGTTTTTCCCCGTGAGGTTAATCACAGTCAAATTGAAGGGGGCAGACTCCCCAGGGAGGTATCCCCTGTGTGCAAGCTTAAGCGTAAAATTCATCGGCCCAGTCGACGAGGTCGGGTGGACAAGGGAGAACATGAAGGACTTCTTCTGCCTCTCCAGGCACAACGGACTCAAAGCCAACGGCTCATAGGCTAGGTTCAAGTAATCGCCGAAACTGAGGAGTTGAGAGGCGATCTTCTGGAAGCCCTCTTGGGTCATCACGTAAGCAACCACTTGGTGCTGGACTGATCCAAATTCACTGGAGAATGACCCCGGCAGAGAAGTCAAGGGGTAGTCGAATCCGAAAGGGAAGACGTGCTTTGAGGAGGGCAAACACATTTGACGCTGGTTGTCCACTGCAACAATTCAAGGATTAAGTTAGAGGGATTTCATATGAGGGAAAGCCAGTCGCATGATCATGATCATGACATAATAACCCAAGCCACTCCGCACATTTTCCGGTGATAAGAGCCCAAGACCAATTGATGGGCCACACGTAGGTAAACATCTTTGGGGAAATTGCATCTTCTATTTTACTACTCCGGACTCGCCGGCCAATTCCGTCCACTTTTTCTTCAAAATCTACTCGAACTATGACCTCCAAGTCTACTCGGATTCCTGCAGAGTAAAAAATATTTAAACTAACGAACATTAAACTTTTCAAACTTGAGTCACGGAAATTAGAACCGTTTTAATGCACGGTTATCACCTATACAAATATACGTACTGATAAGGAGCTTATCAACTCGTTTATCTTACCCGAACACATTAATCCCTGAGTATTTTTGATGACGAGCTTTCCCTCGATCCTCTCCCCAGGTCCATAGCACCAATACTTCTTCTCACGACTAAGTACGATTCTCGCTTCCATTTTTACACTTCAACTATTGACCTTTGACTCACTTCCCCCGATGATTTTAGCCCGATTGATTCTTATGAATAAATCTCCTTCCTCATCTTGAATGGCGGTGGTTGATTTCCATATTGAATCAACACCCGGGATCGTATTATCGATAATTCGGGTGGGAAGAGGCTGCCCTTGATGGAATGCAACAAGTTTCTAAAAATCAGGACGGGTGTAATTTCTTCTCTTTGGAAGTATTAAATTAAGTGGGTAATCTTTCAAGGCAGTTAGTACCAGGAATTTGTTTCCCCCTACAAAATTATACAAGTCCGTATTGGGAGGATGAAGTTTGGGCTTAATTATTTTTTTCTTAATTGGATATGAACACGTTGTTAAATATATATAGCTGGTGGTGGGTGGGATGGAAGACTACGTGGAAGATAGTCCTATTGGGTTAAAAGTTTATAGGATAGAATGCCTTGTAATCGGTAAGGAGAAGAGTGTAAATCCGTATATGGAAATACCCGGGTGAACAGTCTGGAGAGAAATTGTCGAGTAAGAAATCAATAGAGACGGGACTTGGATTTTGTGCCAAGGACGAATTACTTCCCCGATAAATCCGTATCAACTAATCCCTTTGTAATTTATAAATCTAAATCCGGGAGTTTTACACTTTTTCAAATTTAAAATTGCACATAATTCGAGGATCCTCTGAATTTTATAGAATTTGGGACTGATTAGTCGTGGATTTTATTGCCATGCTTTTCATCGAGAAGTAATTTCGATTTAAACCTAAAACACAATTATGCAAGACTATGATATGATCCCTTTTTCTGAAATTCTTTAACAGAGTATATAGTTTTGTGGTACTTTGAACTAAAAGTAATATTTCATGTAAGCACAAGTAAAGACAGAAGGTGCAATGAAATCCAAATAAAATCGGTCCCGATCTTTAAGTTTAAACACTGTCCATCTTTCGGTTACGTTAAAAGCTATCAATGAGGAGACAATAAATCATTTAAATTGCCTTTACATCGGCTTAAACTAACGATTGTTGACTGACTTTCGAGTTTTTCATGATTGGTTGTAGTTAATAATTTATATTCTATTTTTGATTGTTGATTGAAAGCACGACTGTGAGTAACAGTGTTGTTGTATAGGCTGTAAACGGCTGAAAAGCGTATTGGATTGATTGAGGAGAAAGCAGTTGTTATTATTCCAGCCGAGTTTCAGTACGAAAAACTGCAGGTTTTGAACGTGTTCCTTGTTAGGCCAAAAGGTTGCAAGTGATTCAGGCGAATGTGATTGTAATCTTAATTGGTAGTGACGAGTTAACTAAAGTTTCGGAGTAGTTTCCTCAGGCATCAATTTATCAGAGACTTCTGCTGCATCGACTTGGTTGAGAGTATCGACAGGCTCAACCTCTTCCTCTTCATTGTATTCATTCCCTTCGCCGTCTTGTTCCTCTTCCTCTGAAAACTTTTTAAATTCTGCCGTTTCTGGAGAGCTGTCTTCTTTGACAACGTCTTCGTACGTGGGAGGCACTACAGACATAAAATTAAATAAATTAGGTTTATGAAGGGATTTGTCAAAAGAACTAAAAATTATTGAAGGAGTTACTCACAAGTCTCAAGCGAAGATGATCTGATTGACAAAACCGAGTACCGCGGTGGACAAGGGTGGGTTGACCGTGCCGAATCCGCCCTCAATCTATCTAAACTTTTATGATAGCCCCTTCCTGACTTCGATCCAGATAAACTCCCATGCAATGTCGACCTTTCTCGAACTTTCGTAGACTGTATTTCTATTGAAAGCTCACCCCCCTTGAGAACATCGGAGCTAGGAAC
>JAQFYM010000706.1:0-52169 GCA_034694785.1 Agrenia bidenticulata | reverse complement strand
AGAAATTGGATGAAGTTTTTTATATTTTATAATTTTCAAGTTACTATGTATCCATGTATCCTAATAATATTTAGAACTGTATCCTAATAAAACTGATTAAAGAATTAGCATTACAATTTGTACTATTCAATTATCCTGATTAAATAAAGTAATTCAATTCTAGTATTGCATCGTTTGTGTATATATCATGGGATATTGGGAGTATAGGGACGTAGATAATTGATTGATTCAAAACCGACTGGACAAAATTTCAGTAATATTACATGTAGTAAGTATGATATTCTACTATTATAATAGCCACCAATATCATAGAACTTAGACTTAAGTGGTGCATTCCCCATTCCCCATGACAACGAAGTGTTCCGAGGGGACAGCAGCCGGCAGATCGACAAAACAAATCTATTCCGCTCAACTGTCAAACATTTTCTTTCATCCTCCAAGTTCAGCAGTCCTCCTCATCTCATCCTTTCATCTTCTGAATTTTTGATTTTATTTTTCTTTATTCCAATATTTTTGGAATTAGCAGAAGTTAGTTAAGCAAGTTGAAAATCCAGAGGTAACTTATTGTGAGTTTGTGAGGATTGCCAATTTTCCTGGAAATCTCAACTTTTGAACAATTAACACAATTGAGTTTATTTTACAGCTTTCTTAATATAATCTAAGATGACTACAACAATGTGGGGAAAGATGTACGACCTCCGAGCCCCTTACAACGTTCGGGGAGGTGAGATAGCCTGCCTACGAGTAGTTAAGGGATTCTCCCGGGAGTCCTGGCAGAAGGATACGATAACTGATTGTCCCAGACGGGCCGGATCCACTTGGCCTCGATGTCCACCACCAACTCTCTTCCGCAAGTGTTATGATCGAGGGGAATTCCCAATGATGATTGACCACAATTCGTCTGGAAAGCTTATTCACTGGACGGTAACTATCATTTCAAAAGTTTAAAATAATGACGAGGATTTTTAAATATTTCTCAACTGAAAAAAATATATAGGTTCAACCACAGCAGCTGGACTACCACCATTACCTCCCACTCTTCTTTGAAGGGCTTCGAGAAACAGAACATCCATACTGCTTCTTCTCTCGGCAAGGGATACACGATCTCTTAGTCAATGGATGTGACAAGGTCCTTCCAGTCGTACCTCATCTCATTCGACCTATTCGAGGCATGAACAAAAATACAGTTTTAGTACTATTTCATGAATCTGTGTGCAATCTATAATTTGACTAACTTGGTAATTCCAGAGGCCTTAAACACTCGGTGCCATCCGATCCTGAAAGTGACCCTGCACGCTCTACAGCAGTTGATCGTCTCTGCACCAAAGGTAGGAGAAGCCTTGGTCCCATACTACCGTCAGATTCTTCCTGTCCTCAACATTTTTAAGAACAAGAATGGTAAGTACTTACTATTAAAATTATAGATCTTATAAGTTCCAAGTGTTTGAAAAAGAAACTTACGACCCTCTAGTGCACTTGGGAGATGAGATCGAATATGGACAGTACAAACGAGAGAACCTGGGTGACCTGATTCAGGAGACGCTGGAGCTTATGGAGCGATACGGTGGGGAAGATGCCTTCATCAACATCAAGTACATGATCCCTACCTATGAGTCCATCCTGCTTAACTAACATAACGAGATCAATTTTCAATATCATCAATATCTCATTTAACTACTACAACCCAAACTAACCAGACAGCCAACAACGTCAAGCATGCAGCCACCCTCAGAGGAAAGTTTTTACAAAACAAATGCCAGTAGTCATTATTATAAAGATCATAAAATAAACATCTCGTGTCTGTGATGAACCTTTGTAATGACTTGAAACATGCATGTGACTCTTGAACGTATCTTTGAGCCTGTACAGGTCAGAAATACAATTTCAATGATATGACAATCAGATTTAATAATGAACAATCGTAATGAATGAACACGGAACAGTGAATGCAATCAATAAAACTAATTTCCACCGTCTCTTATCTTTGATAACTTATATTTCCTTCATTTATTCCGATTTTATTGCATTTTATTCGTTCCGCACCACCCTTGCTTAAAGAACCCAAGTCTTATCTTATCTGTAGTAGCCCTATTCTATTAAACTGCATATATAAAACGCATTATGGGCTAACATTCAAGGAGAGTACTGTCACTGGAGCTTATACTGATATTTAGACTTGATATGATATTTTTTAAACTCATTTAAGTACAAAGTATTTCGTACAAGGTAATTAACTTATCTAGTACATAATAAGTCATCTCTATAAGTGTAATAAACTATGGTTAATCATGCGGCTTAATAGCTACTGCTAAATATAAAACAAAATTATCTACAATTAGGTTTAGATTATAAATCCCAAGTTCGAGCTTGGTTATAAGATAATACTACAGGGAAATCAAGACACTATGTAATACGTGGCAAAATAAATTAAGCGATAAGGTCAACAGTTCATCCTGTTTGGGTAACATTGTCTTTCTCCAGAGTGGTACCAAATTACTTTTAAATTCTTGCGAATGTCCACCCACTGGGGCTCAGTCATGTCGAAAAGTTAATTTAGTTATGTAAGCTGCACCAACCAACTCTGAATATTCTCCTCTAACAATATATATAATGCATGATTCAATTATCCAACCATCTATCATCTCATATTATTAATTAAAACACATTTAGCTAATTAGGTTCTGTACTCGTTCCTTAGAGGAGGGGGAGAATTGGTACATACGCTGATTCCGGAGTCGCTCGACTTCTCACAATATAGGAATCGGGCATTTTGCTGAAGGAACTGTTTATTATTCCCCTGGCCAACTTGGTTACACATCGATGGATCATTCTCATCGATATTATCATAAGTGTGAGAGTTCGGACTGATCGACTCCTTGGTCGAGTGTACACTAGTCTCGAACAGAGACTTGGCTTGGAGGAAACGATTTCTTACGTCGATATAAGGGTCTTTGGGAAGTTTATGAGTCGGGACTACAGAGGAATTGTCGACTCGATGAGAATTCGAGGAACTCATCAATTGGTCTTGCTGACTTGGAGGATTCGTAGCTGTGGTGGAAGATGAATAGACTGGCCAGTAACCAGCCGCATTGGACGAAGAGGGGTTCTTCAACGTTGCTGAAGACGCCAACTTGGGACTCCCTTGAGTAGTGTTGCCATTCGTGATAGGATTCATATTGCCATTTTGATTTACTGGACTATTTTTTGATGAATTGGAGGAGATAAACCTCGAAATATTTCCTTGTTTAGTCGAATTTGCATGGTGATGCCAAGTAGCAGTAGAAGTTGTGGTCCCTCCAGCCGACTTTTGGAGATTTATTGGCGACAGGATGATTTCTTCAGTATCCACGTCCGGATGACTGCCCATTTCGCCCTCTTCTAAACCACTCATGACACTCGTAAAGCTTCCAGCCCCATTTCCTATCACTCCCCCCACAACAGAGTCATCCAAAAGGTCTTCCTCCCCATCACATTTCCCAACGAATATTCCAGAGTCACGGGGATGATTGTTAAATCGATAGAAATTGGGCCCCTTGGTCCGCTGAGTCTGGATCTGACTCTCATGGTGTACTTGAACTGCGGTGGTCACAGAGTCCTGCTTCTTAGGCGTGTGCTGCTGGTAGTACTGGTACTGATATAAGGTCTGGGCAGGAGGCCGGTATTCTTCTTGGTAGTAAGAATCCGTATCATATTCTCTGAGCAGTTCCACAGCCGTGAGGATTTTTGCCCGGTCGGCTGGAGCCAGGATGCCCAATCGGTCCAAATCCTCTTCTTCAAGCTCTTTGAATAAATCCAGCGTTTCAAATCCATGAAGGATGAACAGGGAAATGTGCTCCTGTGAACAAATACACCAAGAATATCTCAATAAAAAACCCGATTTTTATAACTAGAATTTATTCTTCCATCCTTCTGAATCATATTATACACATACATTTAACCCACATAGGGTAGGTTGGGAAATTTTTTATCCGGATAAGTTCAACTCTCTGGTCGAAATTCGTTCAAGAGAATCAAGTGGAAAAGGTAAAAAAAAGGCTAAAAACCCTTCCGAGGGGGGCATGAAGGATCATCAGATATCCCTCCTGTCTGTATGATGATAACTTATGGCTTATGGAAAGACCAATAGAGTCGATAAGCTAGAACTGTTCCAGGCCATCTCAACTCAATCCTTTCCCTACATATTTGCATTACGATGCTATCAAGCCCCTTTGGGACGACTGTCTCCTGCAACGACTGCAACATTTGACCAGATCCCGTAGTAGGTCATTCCGAGAAAAAACTAAGATGCCGGGGCGGTTGGATATAAAAGATAAAAACTGTATCGGATCTCACTAGTTCAGCTAAAAACGTAATATTTTTTGAATTCCAATTCCACCGACTATGAAGCTCAATTCCGTCCGGTCCTCTCCATCTTTCTATATTGGACATGGACATGAGCTCAAGGAGCCATGAGCCATGCTTGTCTATATTCTACAAGACTTATATTCTTGGACTTATCTGCAACTATTACTTCCAACTCTTCTGTATGTCTGTTTAATATCCCTTATTGGAAGAAGGGGAGGATGGACTTGGTATCGAAGGGGCTTAGTTGGATTTCAACATCTCAAGAGGATTCTGGAATACTTGGACACGGCTTATCTAGCAATAAAATCCGATTCTTCTTCTATACGAACCTCTGGCTACACACCAATCTCACTTTCTCCTACAAACAGCAAAAGGATTCACGACCTGAATTTTACGTACGGGGCCCATACCTCATGCAGGTGCCTATGGGCTCTTCTCAACATCTTTTTAATCGAAATGAATTAGATTTCTCGACCATATTCTTACAGTTGACAGTGAGTTTAAAAAATTCTCAAATACCTATTCAAACCCCTAAAGCTTTCTCTAGAATAGAACCTTTGACATAACAATCGTCTCCCTACACCCGACTTAAGGGAAATCTTTTACTAAATGTACCCTAGCCCCTCTGAAAAAGATCTATTGTCGCATAAAGCACAATCGTAAAAGCACCTGTCCGTACATCAATCGGCTTTAACTCAACCGTTCGGTGTATCGGGTGGAGTTATCCCGAAAAAAATATCCCCACCGGGTTATCAATTGCTCCAAATCTATGATTCTCAACCCTGCTCTTCTGAAACTCTCTCAAGGGTCACACGATACTATCAATTTTATTGAATTAGATGGCCCTGTGTGGGTGTAGGCTTGCAGCCCATTAATCCTCCATACACAGAATACACACGTGCAGATATCCCCTAGGTTAGGTGTTATCCATCCATAATGGAGTAACGAGACATGTATAGGCTCGAACGTGCCTGCCGGACCAAATGGATTGATCGGAGCAGTAATGTCACCTTAAGAAAGCTAAAGGTCCTCCAGTCATATCTCACGTAGTGGTTCAAGCTACTAGAGTAGTTTAGAGTATTGGACCCCGGAGGAGATTTTGACAATTTTGACAAGGTCCATATTGACATCACACTACTACCTCGTCTCCAAAAAATTCCACCGTCCAATCTCTCAATATCTAAGGCTAACCTGCCCCTGCGGTACAGTAATTGTTCCATGGCTCTCCTCTTTCTATTCCTCCGGCCCTGTTGGAAAGTTGTGTTTTTCAAAAGGTTTGACTTTCTCCAGAGTATTTTTCTTCTTCTTTTTTCTAGTACAAAAGGCGTAGAGAAGATAGGAGATGCTTTTATATATTCTTCTAGAGCTGAGTGAGTTGGGGTGTCCCCTGGGAAATAAAATGGACTCACTGTCGGACTTGTCACCCTATAGTACAACATCATGTCACCCAGTCAACCTATTCATTCTTGAGCTGAAAAATGCATCACTCCCTGGCTCCTCTTATGCTCAAGCTGTGTGTTTGGACTAAGAGTTTTGTGAGAGGGATGATAAATACGCTCCTTGGTTCTTGTATAAATATATCTAGATGAAAGTTGAATGTCGTATAATATTAAATGTAAAATTTTTTGAATCTACAAAGTCCTGAGCAAGTCAGGGGCATCATTTCTCCGTATTTTTTACCCCACAGACGAAAGGGTCTTTCAAAACATATTTTACAACTCGCTGAACACCTTCTACTTACTTTTCATGAAGTCATGAAGCAAAAGTAGATCCCGATTTCCTACAGAAATTGACATGAAAAATGACGTGAAAAGGCATTTTAAATGCATTTCATATCTCAAACCACTCTGTCAAGCTTCCCTCCTATAATAACAATAATAATATTCGTTTCTCTATCCACAACTCGTTCCAACTTCCTAACCAATTCTTAATACTACTGGAGGTGGTGGTGGTTGGTGTCCCCCCGTTTTAAAATAAAAACGAAACGAGAGCCAAGTCGATGACACATCTCGTCAAGCTGCTCACTCTCTCTCTCTCTTGAGAGTCTAAATGCTTTTTCAGATTCGTGTTGATATCCCAATTTTTAATTCTATTTCCTACATTTCCGCTCTTCCTCCCTGCAAATCCATCTTTTTCTCATTAACTTCTTATCCTTCCGGGAACTGGAAGGGCTACGCACACCACAACGAGATAGAAGGAAGGAAATTTGGTTTGGTTCCTCTAATATAATATGCAGGGGGATGGGGTATTTAAGGCCGAGATTTAAAATAGAGATTCACTCACGTCAAGATTGATCCGATGGAGTAAATCACCCACGCTCTTGGGTCGCCCTTTTTTCAATACGGATTTCTTCTTAGCCCTAGGAGTTCCATTTGAAGTCTCGGGATCCTTAGTCGGATTATTATTAGCCCGGAGCATCTTTGAACTCTGACACTTTCCATCTACAAATACATCTTCCTCAACCTTTTCACCGTCAGGTTGACTAAGACCCGAATGTCTCCTTAGCCGGGTAGCTGGAGTCCCCTCTTCCTCTCCTGAATCCAATTCTGTCCGACTCTCGCCATTCATCACATTTGCTATGTTTTGACGCTCCTCTCTCTCCCAGGAGGATAAGGAGACGGAGCTAGAGCCACCGCCGCCGTCTTTAGACCTCCTATTCGAATTTAAAACTCGCTGTCCCCCGTGATGGAAATCGGCAGGGTATCGATTCTTGGGAGAATGATTGTGTTGGCAGGAGCTCGATACTTGTTGATTGTCACCGAGGGTGTCGGGAGTTGCTGAGGATGAGGGGTGGTCACACGAGTCACAACACTGGTAATTTGATGTCTCGCCATAATCACCCGGAGTGTTGGGCTCCCCCCCTGGGCCATTTTGGGAGCACTCGGGAAGCATTTGGACGTTGATGAATTTAAAGTGCCCGACTTGGTTGTGCACCTTTCCTGTCCAGAGACCCGTCGCTTTTTTCGATATTATTTGGATCATATCTCCTTTCTGAAAGGATAAAAAATAACGTTAACGTAAGCTTTAGAAATCATCCGTGACAACCAATCCTTTGACGGTAGGTAATTGCCGTGCAAGTTAAAAACGGCTGGAATGACACCCAGCCTGGCAAGTGTTTTTTTTTCCTTACCAAGTAGTTAAACCTCCCCTTAGAATACCCAAACATATTATCATGCAAAGAAAACTTGGTCCCGTAAAAGTTTTTTTTTCTTCCTCGAAACTATTAAGTGAATATAGTTTAGCTATAAAAGTATCAAAGTTGAAGGGCTCAAGTCGCCAACAACTGGAAGCAATTTGCAAGTTTCCCTTCCTAATTTTATGTACTTTTTTGGTAATTTGGGCCAACATAAACATCTCATCTCCATCCAACAACATCCAACCATCGGGGTAAACTTTTCCTATTTCTTCCCTACCAAGGCCTGACCCCGACCAACTGTTAGACATTAGTAAGTTGTAAATCCGGGTAGTTAGAGTCAGATTGGGATATATGGTGGAGCTATATACTGCTTTGAAAATTAAATGAATAGGCTAAACTACCAGCATCTGACACGTAAGGACAGATCTGTAGGTTACGATTTCTACGGGGAATCCGTACCCCAATGAATTTAGACTTGAGTCTCATGTCTTGGCTAACCAGAACCCAAACTGATATGGATTACAGCGTATAATAGATAATAGTTACTTTGGCATCCCTTCCTATTGCCAGTTTAACCAATTGGGATTTATTGTCCTCTATATTACTTCATGGCTTTCTTAATGATATTAATGGTTCCTAGGGCCTTGGGCCTAAGTCAACCGCCGATTTACTTTGGACCTTCAGCCATCTGCTACAGTACCATTCAAATTCTGCTCAAATCTCAACATTTCCTACCGTCTTCAATTGAACTTTGTTATTTTCAAGAGCTGGCTATACTTAAAGTTAAACTGAACTATTATTCTTCTAACTCTTAAGCTTTTTAAAGTTATTATTATTATCAAAAAGTTAACGTTCAAGATATTAATAATAACTACTTCTTAAAAAACAAAAACAATTTCACTTATAGTTGTTCCACAATAAGGTTGTAATGTTTATCCAGACACTACCATCGGTCTTTAACACATGCCAAATGGGTATGTAATAGATGATGGAACTCACCTTATATCTAAGAGCATGACGATCATAAGGGCTGGGAGTAGAGTCGACAAGGGCAATAGCTCTGCCATCAAAGGGGCCATTATATCCCCCACCACCACCTCCGCTACCATTATGATCATCATCAATGGAAGTGTCATTAATGGCCAGACTGTTGATGGACGTGAGTTCTTCTTCGGAGGAGTTTCGAAAACTCTCCACTTCTCCAGATGTCAATCTTCTCCTTCCGACTTCTTGCTCAGCATTGATGTCTAGCCCTCCGTGTCCGTGTCCACCACCACCAGCCCCGACATCATCCTCTACTAAACAGACAAAACACAAGTTTGGTAAAGAACATGCATGGAAATTTAGTTAGGAGGGAAAGTTAACGAGTCTCATCATAAAAGTCAGGAAAAGTTTCTCTGAGAAAACTCCTCGTCTCTATGCCACCTCCACTTTCTACAGTCCAACATCTGCGGTTCTTCGAGGAGCTAACATCCAACTAACACTGACTACTGAATACACGTTAACTAATGCAACGCGACTGATCCCCTCAGTTTACGGGGCTCTGGACTCTAAACTTTATGAGACTTTACAAGGGCCGTAGATCCTACGGGGCTTCATCTATTTTAAACCCCACCTATGGTCATCTTTAAAACCCTTTTTTATTCCACAACCTTTGACCTGTACAATTCATCAACTCAACACACTCTAAGCACTAATGGCCCCTCTGGCTCACACGGCCCTAGAAATGTAAGATAGCATCAGGTTCAACCAACAAACATGGTTCCAGCCAAGAGTAGGGAAAACTTTTGGATTTTCGAAACTTTTTAAACTCAGCAAAGTTTTAAGCAGGGGAGACAGACTATCATCCGATCCCGTCAGGTTTTCGGGATCATTTCCGGCTTTTTCCACCACAAAGTTTGTGAACTGGGAGGGATAGACTCTCTTCTCAGCCTCGCCAACAAAATTCCACGATTCTTAGATTCCAGTATTATCTTCATCAAAAGATATCCCTCCTTGCCACATACACATCCTTAACTCTAAAGTCATACTCGAGTCAAACCAACTCCATCTTATTTAACTTCATACATATGCACCTATACATGTGCATAGTTATCATCCTCTTAAAATACTCTCTGATCTCAACCAATTTCAAGAAACGAAAAAAGAGTCAAGAAGAGGAAAAAAAGTTACATGAACTTTCCTACTTGGCTTATATAGCGGAGGTATGGAATTTAACTGATTTTTTTCTTCACTCTACTAAAATGAAACTGATAAAAAGAAAAAGTGCACATCGACTTTTTACCCAATTACGCCCAGTCGTTGGGGAGAAGACACTGAAAGATTCATTACTTGTAGATGCAGAAACCGGGTATTACCCGAGTAAGAAAAAGAGTCATAAATTCTCGGGTTGGAGAAATTTTGAATAAAAATTGACACACTTCTTGGCCAGGACGAGTGTGACTTAAAGTTGGCCCATGTTGATAGTTGATGATGTGGTTGCTGAGGGTCATAAAACTTTCCCCCTAAAGTATTATAAGAGTTAAAACCAGTTGGTTTTCCCTTTTGAAATTGAGGGAATGAAATACTAGTGGCTTCATTATACTATCCCCTCAAACTTTTGTTACCCGGTGTGGGCACTTTAAACCTATGCATTTACGTCTTCTCTCCATGGTAAAAAAAACAACGGGTATCATCATTATTACTATTACTCCTAGTTGACTAAAACTTTTACTTTAGTTCCAAGGTAAATGTGACGCTAAATATTTTAAAGTGAATTTACTTCTTGGGAAAAAGTCCCGGCTTTTTTTCTTCTTCATTCAGCTCCGTGTTTCCTTCCGGAGGATGTAACTTGTATTTTTCAGGGGGGGGGGGATAAAATAAAATTAAATCCACTCTGTACTAAAGGAGAGATGATTGAGGGTATTATCATGTCAAGTGATATCATACAAGCAATCGATATCCTATAAAGGCTTACCAGAAATACCCCCTCTGCCAACCTGTCTGGATCGATTCGAGTTTGAGAAGTTCAAGCCCTATTCACTAACTTAAAATTCAAATTCATACCTTATCATACAGGGTACATCATCCCTCAAGAAATAGATAGGACAACAAGTAGCCTAGATCTATGCACAGATAGTACAGCCTTGCAATAAAAAAAACCCTACGATAACTAAGCGAACCGAGGGGAGAAATGCTAAAAAAAATGGATCAAAAGCTTAGACTATTTGACCAGCTCGTTTGAATAAGAAAAAAACCCTGCAAATAAATCCCATCATCTCGACTATTGACAATGAAAAAGGTTCATTTTCCATATGCAATTTAAAAGAGAGAAGAGCCGAGTTTGCTCTGTGAGATTGAAAACCTCAATTAAGAAGAGTAAAATTGATCCGGAATGGAAAACCAGATTGGGTAATAAAGTGAAAATACTTTGCAAAGCCACTTTTATAAATGAACTCTCTCTCTGTATAGATATTAGGAGATGGGACTACAGAGACAGTATGTGTAGTTCTCTCTATAATTTGGCCAAGGGTGCCTCATCCCCTCATAACAGATTTAGTATATATGAGCTAATGCATGGACGTACATACCTCTCGGTTAATACCCGGCCGATGATGATGAAGCCAAAGTTTATACGACCGTAAATTAATCGGGGACCAAGTGGAACCCGGCCTCGTTAGTTGGCCGAATTTCATACCCGGATTATATGATTCCCTTGGGTCTTTGGGGAATGAAATCTCATCGAAAATTGAACATTTTACAACATTAAAACCCCCACGAAATTGAACTTCACTTGAGATTAGACTGGAAACCCTCTGCCTCTATTCATAATCAAGGGCTATTCTCATCAACTAATATTTGGATAGATCCACTTCTTTTCTATACCTTTTATATCTAGTTCCACACTCATCAAGCCATATATCCACAATTGTGTGTTTATGTGTGTGTGTCAAGTATATTTCAATTTTGAATAACACTATTGTCTCTCGTATCCATACATGATGTTCTATATGACCATCCCTAGCCAATCCTTTTCGCAAAGATAGGACAACAACAAAAGCGGAGAGTAATAATAAATCTCCATATGTCCCTTTTTCTGAAGGATTACTAGATCCTCTCTCAATCTCATGCATTTCAAATGCACTTTAGCCCTAATTTCCCTTTTGTTTTGACAGCCGTAAAGTGTGCAGCATCTGTCCTCCTTGAGGGATCCGATATCCAATACATTTCCCAATAATAGTCACACACCACTAGACTACCATAAAAGCCCCTTCAGAGAGAAACTATTCTCAACAGCCTTGTTCTTGACCACAATCAATCCAACTACGGAAGACAATCCTAAAAGATGGATAGCCACAGCCACTCGGGACATTTAAATATCCCCAAAACGATTGAAGGAGCAAGGATTGTAGAAAGTTCCTGTGCAAATTTTAAAGGAATTGAATTTAAAATTACTTGGCAAAGTGGAGCCCAGTTTTTTCCCCTTAGGACGGAGAAAGATCAGACAAGTCAAACTCTTTGGTAGTTGGCGTATAAAAAGCCCGGGTGAGTTCCTTTCCTATCTCCGTGAATTCAAAGCCCTTCTTCATGACATTAGCATAAATGAAACCTTAGAAAGTGTATAAAAAAATCCCCTATAATAGATGGAGAGGAGTACTGCCACCACTGCTACTTAAGACCACAAGGAACTTAAAGAGCTACTGTTCCAGCTCCTCTTTAATGGAGAATGTCTCGAGCCAGAAGTTATCAGGACGGGGAGATGAGAATAAATGAGAGATCAAAGGAGATGTGAAAAGCCCCAAACGAAGGAAGCCTTTGTTCCGTCCTTATAATATTATTATTACACAAGGACGGAGAAGGTCGGATGGAGGTAACTTCTTAAATTCCTTTCTTACGATTTAATGAACAAGTCCTGGAAAGTTGTCCCAAGGAATGATAAAAGGAACTGACAATTCTGTCAACTTAATTTGAATCTAAAACACACGAAAATGTTATAAATTATTCTAATGTCTCTTTCTTCCTCCGTCGTATTACATTTAAATTAAGTCTCCTCACCCAGATTCAATTTAGGTCAATTTAACCCTTTCAGGGACGGGTGTTCCTTATGAGCCTTAATTACAGCTATCCCTTCCATTTATATTATATTAGAACAAACCCTTAGTATAATAAAGCCCTATAACAACTCTCATTAAGATACAAAGTCCTCTTTGAGCACTTTTGAGAGGAGACGCCCCTCAAACTAAGTAGGAGCTTTGGACCCAAAGGCTTTCTTAAGTAATTGCCGTGAGAGCTAATTAAGATATCTTCATTATGCCAAGTAAGACCCATCAATATCCTATACAGTCGGAATTTAATGTGATGTGGGTCCAGGGTACTAATATAGATGTATAGGAGTCATTAATAAAGCTAATTTAAAATTAGTCCAATGTGGATTACCTTGTCTACTGAGACTGTCCAAGGGGTCACCCTCCGTACTATTTCTCGAAGCCCGGCGTCTCCGGCTGCCTCCACCCTGATTGCCACTGTCATTGGAATTCGAAAATCCGAATCCATTCCTCGGGAAGTCCTTGACCCTTCCAAGGAACCCCGAGCTTTTGGACGGGGACCCGCTAAGTGAAGGGTGAGGGCCATCCCCCGAAGAACCCTGACTACTCCTATCTCTTCCACCAGTTGACCCTGATGGAGTCCGGGTCAAGGCTCCACCACCTCCCAAGTCTTCCGAACTTGGATTCTGAAACGAAATAAAAAATAAAACAAAGTATTAAACAAAAGTGTAAAAAGTAAGTGTAATGATATTGCGAGTTTACACAGCCCTCTCTGCTAATGCGTGGTCGCCCTTGCATGAATGAGTGACAGGTAAAGGTGCAAGCACACCAAATTCCGAGAGGTTCAAGAAACTTTGTTAACTTGAACCTATTCCAGGTTCTATTCTACCCGGGTATTTACTATTTAGCCTATTCACTCTATATACACAAGAATAAGAAACAAAACCCAGTAGAAGTTTTTCAGTTAATCCACTTCCATTTTCATGCTTGTCAACCTCCCTAATAAATTGTTTTTTGAGCCCATTAGGCTTTCCCAGAATGGAGAGGGACCTATCACTCATCCCTAGTTCGTGCTATTCGTGCGGGCAGGGGTGTCATTGGAATTGCAATAAGCCCGGGAGCCAACAGTAACGTTCGAGAAAAGGGTTCATTCTATAAAAACACCAAAGTATAAAAAAAAATCCCAAAGTCCTGCCATACATTCCAATAAGGAGGGCAATAATAAGCCAAAGGGCCTCTTGCCTTTAGCCTAGTACAATGGCCAACTATTTCCCCGGCAATAGGAAGGGCTTTTGTTGATTGTGTTCCTTTCATTGAACACAAAATACCCGGGAGCGGATCTAATCAATAGAGCCTGATGTTTTAGCCAAGTGCATCATCATCAGTTGGGAGATCAAATCCGATCTTCTTCCTAACCACAACCAATATGGATTTGATCGCATTCCAGGCCGTTTAGAACCAGGACGTATTGAACCCCTCTGATAGCTGAATATCCCTATTTCAAAAGGGAATGACTCCCTACCGACACTGGTCACTGCGACTAATAACTAATAACAACTGCAAACCAACTACCTAAATAAGACTAACTAATAGTAAATGAGAAGTTCCTAAAAGCTTCGACAGTCCCTAGACCCTCTAACACACAGAATATCGACATGTCCACATCGCCACCCTAAAACTTCCATCCAAATCCGAAACCCTTTGTTTTTCATCTCGTTTATCTCCAAGAGTCCGGAATCCGAATGAAATCCCAAGGAAAACTTTCCCTTTCAGAATTTCCTTGGGTTTTTCGGGGATTTCGGATTCTTTTTCGCCTCAGTGGGCTGTCAGTTCCTTTGAGAAGGGGAAGAAATAGCAATAGCATCAGCACCAGCACAACCAGACCCAACAGCACCGTCAGCTCGAACCGAATGGTGAAGAGTTGACGGTGAATACCTGCTGACTTCTTGCCCCCCAGTCAAGTCATTCAGTTGTGATGTGATTTACTCAAGACTGGAGAGTTTTTATGGCTTCTTTGGTGTTTATTCCCCCTCCCTTCGGTGAGTTTCTTCTGTTTACTGTTTACCTCCATCAACTTTTTCTTTCCCTTTTTGGATGGGAGACAGGCGAGGGAAGAAACACCCCAAACCGATAAAGAAACCATCTTACACTGAATATTAAGCTTGTAAACATTTTGAATGTAGACGAGGATCGGGAATTTATACTCCAAAAGCCTCGTTTACAGAGACAATTGGATTTGTAAAACTGAAAATTGTGACAGCACAGGGATTCGAACCTGAACACAAACACTTTCTTTATTTTCTTTATCCTTCTTAAAAAGTACAAGGTGATCCTGAAAACACAAATCCCTTGCTTTACCTACCCTCCGACTTTCTCCACTTTCTCTCCTGTATTTTATAGCCAAAAAACCGGGTATCAATCTCAATTTAATTTCTCCCGTGTACATTTTCCTACTTACATGTCCCTAGAATTTTTTTTACATTTAGCCACACTCTCATAACATAAGCCTTCCCTCCATACGTTTTCATTCCCATTGCTTTAACCCGGGGTATAAAAACGTCCAGGTTTCTCTGTTTCAGTCCTCTCCTCTCATACCCGGTTGGTTATTCGAATTACCGGTTGACTGAACAGAACAATACGATATTAGACAGGGCGGGGGAGAGATCCTAAGCCTTTTATGAGATTTTCTTTTTTTTTTCAACTTTTTTCTCTCCTACCCGGGTCCTTTATCCCCCGATTTTTCTCTCTGTCCGAAAAGTCTGCTACCGGCTATATAGACTATATGTCACTATATAAAATATAATTCCCTCTCACAGTGGATGCAAGCGAACCTATTATGGTGTGGGTACTAGAAAAGAACTAGCTTGGGACTTTTTGAGTGGTGTGTGCCCGGAGTCAGGGCAAAAGCCTAAGGGTCTCTGTACGAGGTAAACAGCTATTCGTGAGATTCTGCTTGTCTCTTCACTTTCCCCATGTGTCCCTATGTGAATGCCTTGGCCTTATAGTGTTCGTCCAAAGAGGATTACTTACTACACAGGGCCTGAAAATATATATAACAATGTCTGTAGTAATAATAATAATAATAGGGCGGTGTAATATCTATGGGAATAGGAGAGGTAGGAGGTAATAATAGTAGTAATAATAATAGCCGAGAAATGTATAGGAAATAGAGATGTGGTTGTTTGTGTAGAGGAGAGGGACACGTGAGGGAGAAAGGATCATGAGGAAAGTTAGTGGAGGAAAAGTGCCCCACCGGGCTAACCAACTGACTTTCTTTTATGACAACAAACACGGGAAGTTTATATGTCCTTTCCCCCCTTGATTTTGTAGGCAGAGCACATGGGATGACGGAGCATTGCCTTTCCAAGGGATCATCATAAAATATAATCATGTATTTATAGCTTTATATTGTGAGATTGTGAGGAAGATTATAATTTTGTGTATAAGATTTTATCAACCTGATAGCATTTAGAAATTTTCAATTAAAAACAACAGAACGGTATTTTAGATTTAAAAAAAAACTTGGAAATTTTTTTTTTAAATAAATCGTGGACCAAGTTGGGATTTAGATTTTGCTAAGAGGTTTAAAGAGTTTTCCTACCTAGAGCTACGATTTAATTCCGAGTGTTATCCCCTCAATTCTTAAGGCTATTTTATTCAGTAAGTTTTACCAAAGTATTATTTTTTTTATATGAAAACACCCGTGATTTAAAGCGGATCTGGTTTCTCTGGTTAAATCCATCAAGGCTTATACAAGACTTATGAAAGCAGACAGAGGTCTTAAAAATAGCCTGTAGTTACAAAGCTGGAAATAAATCCAATATTTTGAAGGAAAAATTGTCACAAATCCAATAAAACTCGCTTTTTCCCTGTACACAGTTCTTGCATAACACGATTATGGAAACTGTAGGAATGCAAGCCAATATGTGACACATCCTTTTTAATATTATTATTATCTCTCCATATCAGTTCCTCGTATTATGCAAGATAATTTCCCCCCGTAAATAACTTCACGATAAATCAATATTTATTATAACACATACAATGAGGATACTCCCGAGTTGAATTGTCCCTACCGGAAGCCGACACCACAACTCAGTGATAACTCCATGATTTCCCGATATCATCCCACTAACTAGGCACGACAGGTCGAATCCCCTGGAGATATTCGAAATCCTAACTTTTCCCAATCTCTCAGAAAATGACAAATCGTATTTAGCCAATCTATCCCGACTCCCCTTGAATTCCCCCTCATAATTCCCCACTTTCCACTCTCAGCTCCATTTCTAAGCAAGAAAAATCTAAAGATTTGTTTAAATCTGAGTCTAATGGCTTCTGTCACTCCCCTCATTGCCATTCCGCTCACCTTCAGTCTCAATTTACGTGTTTGAGTGTGTTCGAGTTTGGGCCCAACAAGTTCAGAGCCATCAAAAAAGGAAGCTCAAATAGAGTCTTTACATTCATTCGGTATGAAAAATATGACAAATCTGTGGAGTCATTTCCAACGATCTACTACCACCACCACCGCACACCAGTCTTCCCGAGCTCTCTCTCCCCCCGAGCTTTGAATCCGATTTATTTTGTTTATAAATGAACTGATGTGACCTGAAATGACATTTTATTCTGTCTACCCTCTCCAATCTGACACTGGCATGCTTGGTGTCTATCACCGGCTTCTATCGCATCAGAGGACTCTTGTATATCTCTTAGTTTGTTAGACTTGCCTTCCCGTTTGACTCGAGTAGTCAGTGGGTGATCTAATCTAACAAAGTGACATGGAGGGACGTGACTCTCATCCTTGAATAGCCGACCCTGTCTATATTATTATATCCTGTTACTGAAACACGAAAGAAATGTAAATAAATGTCAAAAAGGGATGTCTTTAATGCATCCAAATAAATCTCTGTTCAACTAAGCGCACCCTTAAGCGATCCTCCCTGTCGTTTGGCACATTTCCATACCAAGTTTGATCAAAGTGACGCTGATTGCTTTCAAATGTTTAGACCCTTCGTTCCGATGGGGTTTTAGCAGCGTTTTCTATGAATAATAATTACTTGGGGCTTTAATATTTCACAAACTTGTCTAGTCTACGCTGACGTGCAGATTATCTAGTGAAATTCGATTCTATTGTCCACGAGTTCTAAACATCAAAGGATTAGCTAAATAAGGGGACAACAATGACTCAATATTCATCAAGTGTTTTCCAATTGTTTAAAAATGCATTGATTGTGCGAATTATGTTAAAAAGTGCAATATTCGTCAAATAAGCCAACCTTTCCAGTCACATTACTATCCAAAACATCCCGAGTGGGATCCTCCCGGGATTTACTTTTAGTTTTAAGCTTGATTGCAGGAGTTGGTGAACTCAAAGGACTCTTTAAGTAATTATTACCACCACTACCAACCGCAACTGCCTTAGCATTGGACCTCTCTTTCGTGTTTTTACTCCCGGAATGTTTAAGACTATCAACCACGTCCACTGTAAACAGTAAAGTCCCATCCTTGGTCTTTTTCACTTGTCCACTTGCCAAGTCCAAAGTGACATCGTCGAAATCCTTGGAGCTCCAAAACTTAGGAAGACCACTGCCAATATAGAAAGACGAGAAGATACTCGCTCTCGTATTTCTTTTGGACAAACTTTCAGTCGCATTAGAATTTAGAGGAGGGCTTTTGGTGCTGTTATAAATGTCCCCACTGCCAGCACATCCGCCACTGCCCCTTGAGCCATACCCTTTCCTGGAACTTAAGGCTGAGATCCCATTTGTATTATCACATAGGCCATCATCATTACTGTCCTTAGAGTGGAGACCATCTCCGACTTTATTATACTTTTTCCCAAGTCTGAAGGATTTAAAGAACTTTGAACTCCGTTTCTCCAAGGAGGAACAACTCCCACTTGTAGTGGTAGGAGCATAGGGAGACAAATACCCGGGCTGATACTCAACATCCGATTTCTCACCCTCATTATTCCACAAATCCGATTTCCGTCTCTGGCCAACCAAGGGAGACACTACCACCTGTGTCTTCTTAAAGTTTACAGCCCTGCTGCCCTTCTCCTGTTCTCCTGCAAGAGCTTTACTTGTGCCAACATTCTTGCTTTTGAAACTCGACCTCTTTTTCAAAGCCTGTGGTGATAATGAAGACGTGCCACTACTACTACTACCCGATTTTTTCTCTCCACTCCGGCTACTTCCAAAACTTTTCTTGACTATCTTGGGACTTTGGACATCTGCTGGACTTAAATCCCCCGACTTCCAATTCGAGTAGAAGGAAGACGTTGAATGGGTTGGGGCAAGAGCTCTACTTGTATTGAATCCTTTGCTAAAGAACTTCCATCTATTTGTTGACCCTGATGACCTCGAGGTTGAAGTGGACCTTGGGCCCTTTAAGCTTCCATTCCGTCTTTGTACCCTTGGTGTAGTCGGATCGGAACATTCTTCCTCGTGTAGACTATGCCCTTCTAAGGAGCAGGAGCAACCACTGGAGGATGGGGAGGAGGTAATAGGTCGCCTAGTGACTCGAGAGTGGGTGGGGCTGTCCATTGATGACTGATTGGTGGGGGGATTTAATAGGAAAGATTTAGATTCATCATCCTCACTGTCAAATAGATTGTCTGGGAGTGACTGGCTTCGTTTATGGCAACTTGCACTACCAAGACGGTTATGGTTTTGGTTAATATGGCTGTGGTGACAGGGTTTATTATTCTCAGAACAATCTTCCTCATACATTTCCTCTGGGTGAGGATGTCTCGAGTCCTCGTTCTGGTCATGGTTGTTAGTCATACTGATTATGGACAAGGCAGATCGACTTAGTCTTCTCTTGACAGTTGCAAATGCTGACCTTCCCCCACTGCTCTGCCCATCTGTCCCATGTGCCTCATGATTTAGTGGAGTCTTACGCCCCTGATATCTTGTGTATTTGGACGGTTTATCACTACAACTTGATTCATCCAGGCTTATCTTTGGAAGTGGATAAAGGTCATGAGAGTCACGAGCTGGAGCTCCATGACTCACTCCACTTGCTACAATGGAGGGTCTGGGATTTGAACTTTTCCCTATGACGTCAATCTCATCTTTGAAAACTTTCTCACTTTTCTTCTTACCCGGGCTTCGTTTCCTAAGATTGGCGAGAAAAGAAGTATGTGGCAAAGTTGGGAGTGGCTTCCCTCCGAACGAGGAAGAGGATGAGGAGGAATCTTCAAGGGATTTGGGCTTTTTCCCTTTCTTGAGGCTATGATTGACCCCAAGACCTCTAAAAAAGGGAGTCACGGCCCTCCTGTGTCCATTCACTGTAATGGGCCAGAAGCCCTCATCTTTTTCTGGTAATGGCTCCAGCTCAAACTCCGTGTCATTATCAAAATCATCTCCATCACCCGAATTGGAATCCTCTTCAGGGAACTCCTGATCGTCTTTGTTGTAATAAGAGTTTTGAAGATGATGAAATGCCACATGATCTGCCCTACTGGGTTTCTCTGATTCTGACTTTTTCTTATTCCTTGAAGTGGAATATTGATTATTGTACATTTTCTCATCAATCATTCTATTCTTTCTTCGTACTAAAGTTGATGAACTTTTTCTCGGACCTTTGTACCGAGTCGGAGTGCGGAATCGGACTTTACCCTCCCGGAAAGAAGAGCCTTGACATGAGTTTGATGATGATGATGAGGTGGATGCGGATGATGATATTGTAGTTGGGAAAGATGACCCGTGACGATTCCCATTTACTTCCGAGCTTCCTATTCCCTTATGAGTGTTTTTGTTTATGGTGGAGGATTTAGAGGCAGGAGTACTGCGAATACTCAAGGGAGATGACAGTACTTGGGACACTGATTGATTCACAAAATCCGACAGAGAGATTGACCTTGCGGGCTCTGTCTCCCGGGTAGCTTGTCCCTCGGGTTTTTTCCTCGTGTTGACTACAGCAGGACAATTATTGTCTGCTTTTATTACCCTTGGAGGAGGAGGTGGTGGTGGTATTGATGACCGTAATGGTACTGCTGAAGGCTTTTCTGTAATTCCATTATGCGGTTGTCGAACAGGCTTTGGGGGAGGGATGGGTTTGACTTTAAACGGTTTCGCTGATAAGCTAGGGGGAGGTGGTGGCTTTGGGCCTGGAGGGGCCTTTGGGGCGATAGATTTGACCCTCTTTATTTGAACTTTATTAGTATACCCTGGATTCGGTTTGGCTTTTATAAATTTCGGCGGTTTCTTACGGCGTTCTAACGAAGGAAATGTAACTGATAACTTTTCAAAGAAATGATAGCTGTCCCTTGCAGTGGGACACACGGAATGTTGTGACTCTTTAATAATATCCTCGTGACCATACTTTTTTTGATGAATGAATTCCAAACTATTATGCTCACTTGCATGAGAACATTGAGAACTTAATTGTGGTCGCGGGAGGGAAAAGTCGGAGCGGAAACTTTTGTCATGATAGTTATCAAAATAATGGACCTTGTCTAACGCAGTCATTTTAAATCCGGAATATTATACTCACTAGTACTAAAACTAAATTAAACCAAAATAAATAATGAATGAATCAACGAACCTGAGTCTCTTCCCCATTGCCATTTTTATATTTACAATCCTCCTCAGTCGAAGAATAGCTCAACTTGCGGATAATGCCTTGAAAAAACCTCTTGCCCTTTGACATTGCAAAACTAGTCACTGACTTTGCGAGAGAGTTCCCCTGATAGCTAATCAAGCTAGACAACACACCTAACATTTGAAATAGGCGTTCACCAATACGGGAAGAAATAGCCAAGAGCTCTTTTCTATAGACTTGCTACTCGTGTCCAAAGTGGCACCTGAGTAATGAATCGAATGAAATAACGACCTCCTCAGGGTTCAAATTACGAGAAAAAATAAATAAATCTCTAACCCTAGTCAGACAGTAACGAAACACCAAAGTCATGAATCACAGCTTTGCGAATTTGGCATTTTGGCAAATATTGACTCGGAATATTGAACTCATAATATTTTGTGAAAAAAAATTGCGCACTACATTAGCAACTTATTTACTATAGCTGTATTAGCTGATGCTGTTCAAACTCAATGGTCAACATTTAAAAAGGAACTTGTCATCGTGATGGAATTCGTGTAATTAATTTCAAGTTAATGACACTTTTATAAATTTTATTATCAAAAGTTCAAACTATGGCCTATTTGATAATGAAAATATGCGCATTATTAATCTCCCTGTTTAAAAACTTTACTACGTTTTCAAAAAGTACAATAATGTTGAATCCAATACCCTCGATAATAACTACGAGTCCACAAGCTAAATGGACTAGAAAAATATTGTCAATCAATGTCGATGACAAATATTACTGGGAAATGTACAATAGCAATGCGGAAAAGACTCATTTATCCGTCTGAAATATATTTTACACAATGTCCACACCACCACAGATCCTATTCACTTGTGAAAACAATCACCCAACACAAACACTTGAACAAAGCTCGTATATAATTTTAAAAGCCCATTATTATTTAACAACTGGCCCAGCACACACACATTATAATGCAAGCACTTTAATATTGTTTTTATTTTTGCTGACGCTCCATTTTATTTCTGAAATTTCCTAAACTAACAACTTAAACTCTTCTACACGGCTCAGAATAGAAAGAGGACACAATAAATTCAAATGTCTTCTTGGCAAACCCAAACTGTCTTCTTTGACACGTTAGTGGAATACAAGTTTTACTTTATTTTCTCCTATTGTTATTAGTGTTGTTTTAATATGCACCGAGAGTTGTCTATAGGATTAAGAGAGACAACAGGTTGTTTGTTAGCATCCTCACCTACCTGGCCATGTTCTCATGTCAGGGGGCTAAAAAGAAAGCCGACGATTTTGAAATAATGAACTATTTGCATTATTAATTGTCACCCCCCTCACAAATCTGACAAGTTTCTTTAATTTTAATGGACAGTACGTACCCCCACTGCCCTTAATTGCGGAAGCTGAGCTATTTGACTCGGTTAGCCATTAATCACTTTTTATCTTGTCAGCTCGTGGGGAATTGCTTGCTTGTGTAGTAGTTAATGAAAAATATATAAAAACCATGTACACACTACTAATAAATCCCAGCCTTGTTTACTCACTCACACACTGTATTTAATTGCTCTTCGGATCCAACCCCTGATAACACCTTATCACTCTGATTGACACGTTATAGTAAGAGGAGGAATGTAGTTCCTAACTTGTAGCTTTATGTTCGTCTAAGGTATTAAAAAACTTTTAGTACAAGACCATTTTTTCCCCTAAAAAAGTCTCCAGGTGACTCGGGTTCAATTTTAGAGATTGATTTTTTTAAATAAAAAAAGTGCACCGTCAACGAAAAACCCAAAAACGAAACACTAAACCACAAGCACGTTGGATCAGAACTGCCCAATGGAAATTACAAAACTCAACTTGCAAATGATGTTAAACAATGAAACCTCCTGTGGCTCTTTTACCACAAAAATGCTCAAATCTACATATCCCTCTGAGCATTTTCTATATCTTTGACTTTTCAACAATGGGAGAAATAACAATAAGTCTGGGATAAACAATAGGATGTTGGATGTTGAGTATTCGTTTCTTGAATTTCTTGGCCTGGCAAGGAAGGATATAGAGTTATATATCTATCCATAAGATATGAAATGAGATTGCAATCTTGACGAAACTGAAAAAAAAATATGCACAAAGTCAAAAGTGAACTCTGTTACTTATAACTTAACTTTTACATCAAGGTATAAAAAAACAAACCTCGAGATTATTTTAGATTAGAGTGGCTAACCATTCACACAATACGCAGTTGTTATTATCTGAAGACTTTTTTCTCTTGTTTTAAATGTTCTAGGCTGTAGATTTCATTCACCTTTAATTTCCCTGCATATTAGTCTTTACCATTACTTCTCTACGATTTACTACTACCTATTTGTTTTGAGCATTTTAATCAAATAGATTTTATTTTCAATACTCAAGCTAACCTATCCCCATAAGGCATTGTCTCTTACAAGCGAGATAAGACTTTTAGGTTTACAATATAAGAAACATTAATGATTAGTAAAAGCTGGTTTAGTAATCTGTAATGTCTCTGTCAGTGGCTCTTTTATGAAATTCAATCTCCTCTGTGGTTTAGTTTTGTAAGGAAACTATTCACGGGCTGGTGGTGGCGCACACACAAGGATAGAACAGATCAAATATATGTATATAGACTTGTGACATGTAGGCTATATGGATAGTGAGTGAAGGCATTGGAGCCTTTTGGCCAAGGTGTACCGGAAGAGAGGTGATCCCTCACTGGATATTGGGGTCATATTTAAATGTCAGTAGTTAAGACTATAATCAATTGTATTTATGTGCACTATCCAACTTGTGGAAAGGATTATTTATTTAATTAATGGGGTTTAGTCATTTTTAACAAATCCCAGTTCTCCCTAGGACATGTGAGATTTCCAACGTGCAGATGCTAAAATAGTACAGAACAGAGTTCCGTTACCCACAATCGACGAAACCTCAAGTTTCTTTGAAATTTTAAATATTTTAAATATCTCACTAACTGATTTTTTTAACTATCTAAAATTTACTACTAACTTTTCATGCTGTGCATAACAAGTAAAATTTCGTTACTCAACCTCCGATATATAGTATTTTTTGCCCAAATAAGATCTATACATAACGATAATAAACCATTAGCATCTACAATTATCAGTGGCGGTAAAACAATCCACATACTCTCACATACCTGAAAAACCCACGGGCTTTTAATTAAAAACTCTCATATCGATATAACCCAACAATCCCCAAACCGTTACACAAGCTCCATACCTACGGAACTTTGTTCCATTGATTTCGAATGATTCCATCCCATTGGGAATGCTTCGAATTCCGGAACACCCTAAAACTTCCAGGTCCCAAAAACGCAAGGAGGGATATTTTATGAGCAGCAAGTTCATCAAAATTCCCCATGAAATTTGATTCACAAAGTGACAGGGTTGAACATTTACCATCAAAAGCTTTCAAGTTCCAAATAAATTCCAAATCCCAAAGAACAATAATAAATCTCTGTACACAAAGTTTGATGGAGAGAGAGAGAGAAAGCAGAAGGGACCTCTCTGTCCAACTTTTATATACACACGAACAGAGAGAACTAACTAAACTCTCTTTGTAAGTGAATGAGATGCAAATCCAATTAAATTCGTCATCACTTCCACTAATTAGGAACCAACTTGGAGAAAGATCTATAATAATTCCAACACTACCACCACCACCTCTAGAGTACCAGCAGACCCTACAGATCTTTTTTTTTTTGGAAATATTTTACATATTCCCAATCCGAACCAGAAGGGACTTGGAAGAGTTGGAACTTGGAAGTGGCCTTTCCGAATTTTACGGACTCTACAGATAGTAAAGGGAGACAGGGTTGAGTGCTCATTTGAGATTCAAAGGGAATTTAATTAGGAAAACCCACAAAAGTGGAGAAGATGGATAATTGAGTTAAAATCAAAAGTCTACCCTTCATTTCCATTTCATTTGTTGGAATTCCGAAAATTTACAATCATTTGAGCAGTTGTGGATTGTAGAGCGGGGCTCAAGTGACTTTGGAGATAGCCAAAACTAACACTACCAACTAATACCCGGTTCTAACTATAGGCTGGACTTCTTATTAGGGATGACACAGATATAAAATAATAACATTGGGCCTTGCTCATCATAACAACAGTTGATTTACATCTCTCTCCTCAGTCTGCTCCCTTTCCTCCTCGTTTAATCCATCGAAATGAGGAATCCCCTCTGTACGGACAAGTCCTCATTTAAATTTTAATTTCAATTTGACTTTCTACAACCCATAACTTTATGTTTACTTTCCCCGAGCCTCATTTACTCCCTTCTTCACTCTCATCAAGGGCTATCTTGTATGTTCAGGGTCTTAAAACTTACGACTATCGACCCCACGAATCAACACACCTACTAGCCAGAGGACATTAAATTTTCAATTCCTAATTACGTGTTATGGCTTCAAGTTTACAAAATCTCCCCAAAAACTTATCAAAATATCACCAAAAAAAAATTTACGTTTCCAAAGCCGAAGCTTAACAACGTAGCACCCACTAAAATACTCTGAAAACCCCGTACATTGTCCCAGGACTATACACTCCAAGAAAAATAGTTACATAGCTCAAGGGTTATGAAGGCGAGAGAGCTCAATATTAATTTACTTTCCCATGTTCCAAGGGATGGGGGGAAGTTTGGCCAAGGAAAGCAAAAACCAGAACCACCACCACCACCTCATCATTTCCATGAATGAATGAACCAAAACCAACTCTCTCATATCCCCCTCATAACATCTTCCTATAAAATCTCATGCATACACACACGCCCATCCATTCTCAAGTTCCCACGTCTAACCCTTTCAGCAGTCGTAGCAAACTGTATCATTTAACTTTATACATATTTCATAAAAGTAGTAGCTCTAAATGCAAATCCTTACACGGGGAACTGGACGTACGACTAGGAGAGATCTCAATAAGACTGAGAGAGTCTCGAGACGGGCTGACAGGCCGGAGAGTTTTGACAGAGAGAGAGGGAGAGATGATGAGAAGGTTGTGCATGAGTAAATAAAAGGGCAAATTAATATTTACTCAGAAAGCACTAACTAACCGGAGAGATTATTTAACTCCTTCTTCCTATAGTACTACACATCATCATCATCATCAGCACCAGCTCAGCCCGTACAACTCTTAAACAGTTGTTCAGCTTGGAGTAGTAGTAACTGTAAGTGATTTAAATATCCCAACCCAGTGGATATAGAGACACGAGAGAGACATGTGTGATACGGTATGAAATATTTAAGAACCGTATTCATATTATCCCTTCATTAAAACTCGGCAGATTTGCATTCAAAGTAATAAAAACAGATTTCATCTCTCTCTCTCTCTTTCCTAGAAATTCTATCAAAGTTGGGGATGTAGATGAGAGTAGCGGTAGCGGTGATGGTGGAGGTTGTCGGTGGCGAAGCACAAAATCCACATTGTTATTATTAGTGCTGAGGGAGACTTTGGCATTGTGTTATGTGCAGGAGGTAAAAGGAAAGAGCCAAGCTAGGGTGAACAATTATGAATTGTGTTTTAAATGCGAGGAAAAGGGGGGAATGATTTTGTGCGAGTGTGTGACTGATGGGAGATGAGATGATGAGATGATGACAGAAAGGATGGGGATGTGATTTTAAAGGGGGGCTCAATATTATTTCAAATCTTCATTGTTCTCTTTAGTTTGATGGGGTTGGATTTAAAAAAATAATAAATATTCAGCTTTAAGGCATCAAGGATGATGGATGATGGATTAGTTGGATCTGTTAGGTAATCCTAATCTGTCAACAATCGTTTTGATTTTGAGATATTTTTTTATCCTGTTTTGTTTCTATTTTAGAAAATCAAATATTACTTATCATAGATTTTGGCAATTATAAAAATACATCTGTAGATTATTTTTTCAAAATAATTAAACTTTCATACAAGATTTTTCCTCGGTTACATCGAGAAACAGATTGCAGAGTTCTTTAACAAATCATTTCCACCAGATTAATTTGTCTAGTGGACGTTTTAAAATATAAAAAAAACTACTAGTCCATTTCGTTAAAAAAATCTTTTAAAAAATGGTGTAAAGAACCAAGACTCTAAAGTGTAACCTCTCCGTTTGATTCGCACCATCAAATCATTAAAAGTTTCAATGCACACCCTATAAAATAATATCAAAACAAAGCACCCCTTTAAAATTCAAAATACCTCCATCCACAAGCAACACAAGAGTCCCCCCGAATAGCTCAAGCAAATCCTGTGTGAAAAGTCGGAGAGGAGAAAATGGAATTAATTCCGACAGAGTTACCCCATCCAATTTAAAATATTAATTTCCTCGACAAATACCCTCAAATTACGGCTTGCTCAAAACACTTTTGAAAATCACCTCTCGTAAGCTTCCCATACAATTACATTCAACCTCCGACACACTAGGGCAAAATATAAACACATACAACAGCAGCCAGCCCGAACCCGGGTGTAATTCCCCAAATCCTAAATCCCAGACTAGTTTAGAAGCTCGAGACTCTCATGCTAAGCGCATATAAATTAGTACACGGGGCTATGGACATAAATACACAAAGAAGATCGAGGATTTTGGTAAGAAGGGTTGAAATGCTCGTACAAAAAAGAGAGGGACGGGACTTGAAATCCCCTCTTTGCAAAATTTGTCAACTCGGCGAAAAGTGAAACCGAATCCGGGTATTATGTTATTCCCCATGCCCTCCTCCCAAAGATATATCCTATTCTATTCACTCCGTATAATATATTTATGCTTTGTAGTATTTGTAAATGCAATTTCCTTCCCAACCCGGGTAATAATAATAATAAAAAACACAATACATACAATGAAAATAAAAGCCCTTGGCTCGGATGATAATTTCAAATCTCTGAAGAAAAATACAAAAATACGCCCAAAACTTCTTGATCCTTGAAACGAGAGGCTTTCCTTTTTTCCCTCTGTGAGTAAATAGTTTATTTTATGCTGGGAACGAAGCCCGTGATAAGATAGATCCTCCTTAAGGCTCAACTCACTCAAGTCCCTGAAATCGGGGAGAATAAATTCAAACTCGGAGGAAAACCCGAAAAATCCCTGAGAACACTTGGGCACTGCACAATTCCTCGTTTTCTTTGATGCTATATCAACAATATAAAAATCAAAATGTAACACATTCCTTAATTAACACTTACAGATAATATTTTCAGAGAGTCGTTTCTCGGTTCGAAGCTGTGTGTTATCTTTGAGTTGTTACTAAAACAAACGGTTTATCTATTCTATCTCCAGAATATGAAATACGGATCATATAATTAAAGGGCGTCAAAGTTTAATTTAGATTTTTTTCATTGTGCAAAATGCAAAATGGAGGTGAGAGGACGAAAGCTGAAAGCTGATTTACAATTTAAATACAAAGTAACGAGGTTAGAGTTGGAGGGGAATCAATTGATTTTATGAAGAAGACGTCGTCGGATGGATTATCATTTATTAATTCAATCCCCGTTTCTTCATGAATATAAAGTCGTAGCGCTTTTGTAGTTTTATGACAGGAGGGGCTTGGGTGGATTAGCAAGAGTTATTGTGGCAGTGGTGGCGGCCTAGAATCTGATGGAATCTAGAATCTCTATGCAGATATTATTTTAGTAAGTCTAGTTCAGTATTCACTCTCGTTTCATTGTTGTTAGCTTAAACTAATTCATATCATAATATGCATTCACTCGCTTGACATTGGATATCCAATCAGCAATCAAAATGGTGCAGATAATCTATCAAATGAAAGACGTAACTAACCCAACCCGACAAGAGACGCCCGTTCCTTCTTCACAAATTGTGAATCACAAATTCACAATCTATGAACACGAAGAACACACATCAAAGCGTCCATGAACTTTGATCATATTTATTTAAGCTAAACTACGCAATCAAAAAGATTCCAAGCTGCTCTAATCTCAGACCAAGTTTTTCCCACTAATTCAAAAACTCATCCATTTTCAAAACAAAAAATACCACAGCCTCGGACCACAAAATCTCTGGAAGATTCTTTTATTTAAAACCACAACCATAAACACACATTATTATAGCCACTAATGGATTTGATTTTCCCATCCCTACAGCCTTAAACAAACCTCAGTGAAATCACAAAGCTCAACTTCCAACTTTTTTTCCCTACCTGCCTCCAGCAGTTTCCTCAGACTTATTATAATAAGCTCGCCTGGAAATTTGTACATGAGTTATGCAGTCCTCGTACTTTCAGAGACATAATATATAGATTCGATATTATTAGATTCGAATAGGGAGAAGAATCCGGCCTAATTTACTCAATCTCCTCACACCACTCGACAATCCACACAAGGTTCTATCTGTTGGTTATATAGTCTTCCCAGAATCCCAACAGCTTTAATGCCTACCCACCAGCCTCGTGGAATATGTCAGTTGAAGCCAAATTTTTTGGAAGAAACAAAAGAGCTCGGAACTACCTATACGGCCTTTGGAGATGAGAAAGTATGAAACTCTGGAATGAAGTCACGTTGTGTAATGTCACGTACAAAATGGGTTGGAATTACCTTCATATTTCATCATAAATTTCCTCCTTTACATTATACACATAATAGGGAAATATATGGAAGTCCTAGCCAGGGACCACAGCATGTATTACAAGGCTGGAGAGAGAGGTCTAATATCAAACCTCACGTCAACCTCAACAGCTAAAACCTGAGCTCATCATACCTCCTCATTACGATCTGCAGAGGATTCAGAGATTCTCCGAGACTCTTCACAATTCCTGGGGAAATGAATTATAATTCTGAGGTTATTTTATGAAACCCTAAACCAAAAGAGAGCAAAAGTAAACCAAGGCACGGATCATCCTTCAATGTTCTTAGGGATTTCAAGAATCAAGACCCCCACCGTCTCCGAAATTCAAATACCCAAGCTCATCTAAAAAGGACGCTCGAGTCTTTGGTCCTTCCTCGAACTTGATAATAATCTTGCCAATCATCAAACCAAAACTATACGAGTCATCTGAAATTCTATACAGACTCGTGTTTCTGTATCATCTCAGTACAGATAGATTGAGCTATATGGACTCAAGGAATATTCTCAGGATCATCAGAATCAGTATCATTATCGTGATTCTGAAAGGAATACGTGTACAATTTTTTTGGGGGGCTGAGCATAGTTTGTTATTCTAATTATAAGAAGCTTCTGAGCTTTTGTCTGGTCTTTTAGAATTTGTATATTTTTTTTGTTAACAGATCGCAGTTTTTGATATTTTTTATACTAACCTTAAGCCTTGACTTGACTCACTCGGTCTGGGTTTAAAATCTTTCAACAGTGGACCGGAATAAATACTCGTCATCTGCTGGCTGGAAGTTTTCAATTGAAATGTTAAACATAGGTGTTATTTTGAAATTTGATTGAATTTGAAGTTCGTAATCAATTATAGATAAAATATTATAAAGTCAGTATATCTGAAGATACTCTTTCACATTTTTAGAAATACGTTTGAGAAAACTTTTCATAATGTTCATATTAGAGTTCGTCAACATGAAACTAAATATAATCACAAGGGAAAATGGTCACAAGTAAAAACGATAACAGTTTAAATATGTAGTTTAAGATATTCATAAATACAGCTTAAGCCATAAATCATGAGTAATAGTAGCAATTACACAGATTCACGAACCCAAACTCTAACCTATTCCTAATTAATGACAGGCATGTGTAACGGAGCTAATTCAATCATAAATCATCTTAATAACCTAGGCCAAGGCAAAACGACTTTTTAAGCCTTTCCTTCTTTGTATTTTTAAATGTGCATAAAGACATGTAAAAATAAAATAATTAACTACCAGATGCGATCCATCATACAATTAATTACAATATTTCATAAAACAATTACCTACTTACACAATACCATTTTGCAAGATCATTTAACGCACGTCTGGTTCTGCCTACTAAGATTTTGCGAATATTTAAATTGTATCTAATAGAATCGTTTGCTATCGAACACTATCGATACGAGCGTTCATCCATCCTCAGATGGGTTGTAGTTTATGGTCCAACCTGCCACAAAAAGGTAACCTTGGATCGCTATCAAGTGCGATTACATCATCACACCACCATTACCTTGGTGGAATGTCAATGTTGCATAGAATGCACTAAACCATGTCTGTGATGAATTGAAACCCCTAACAATAGACACGTCCTGCCCATTGTTGCAAGCTTAACTATAAATGCTCATGAGTCAAAGGTCAATTTATTTAAAATGCAGATTGCAGGGACTGAAGCTTACCTTGTTATTAGTCTTTGGTCCACCCGCAGATCCCGCTTTACTAAGTCGACTCCTCAAATGTCTTGCGAATATTTCTGAAAACGACTCGGAGCTTGAGGAAGTCCTAGAAGCTGTACTTCCGAAGCTCGACCTCTGACCCGGCTCATTGGACAAGCCCACTTCAAGATTACTAGCACTAGCTCCATTGGAGCATTTGGAAGCCCTACTGTCCCTTTTAGAATTTAAATGAGAGCCTAATGACTGGATGGGTTCGGTCTCATCTCCATCTTCAAAGCCGTCCGTATCCCGGAGAGCAGAAGGGCCCTCATTTAAATTTTGGTCACTCGTGGAACAAATCGCTCCACTTTTTCTCCCTTTGGTTCCAGGTGTCCTATCTCTCAAAACTGTTTGTTCTGGGCCACCACCGCTGGGATAACCACCAGGGAAATTCGGGAGACTAGAACCACAGCCAAGTTTCTTTGACGAGGATTTTGTAAATTTTTGAGCCTGAGCCAATTCCTTGGTAGAGTCAAAGGGCTCTTCATATGTATTCTGATTAGAAGATGACAGAAATGATTTCCCAGCTTGCAACTCCCCATCATCCTCGTCCTCAAAGTAGTCACTCGTCGTCGTCGTATTGTTCACATTGGTGGTTATGGTTATCGGATTTGGGTTCTTCGTCTCAGAAGATCGACCCAAGGCAGTGGCACTAGCCTCATCATCATCATCAGCATCCGCTGCTTCACTTGACACGTAAAATATCGATGACGGGCCATCCTCTTGTCCTATAGGGCCTCCAGAGGACAGGGACCCTTTCAGCTCTTTTAGCATCTGCAAAAAGGACAGTTTTTTCCCGTTTGACATCTTTACACATTCCCTCCCTCACAATCACAAAGAAAAATAACAAATACTCCAACTAAGGTATATAACGAATCTAGACCATCTACCCCTTTGGGTCTCTTTTCTGTCTCAACTTCCTCTCAGCCCTGTAGGTACTGTATCATCAACCGAGGTGTCCCATGAGGGCACTAAACCTAACTTGGTATATAATAATAATAACAATAATATACAGAATAACACAATCCACACGAATCTAGAAATCTTGGATCTACAGCTTTTCCATACACTTCCAGACAAGGGCAAAGCTCTACTACTTGTGTTCACTCTTCATTCTCTAATGCCATGTTGGTCGGATGTGGGAGCAAATCTAATTTGTAATTCTCCGATTGTCCCACACGAACACACACAGACATCCAAGCACAGGCTGAATTATATTTACAGATATTGCCAAAAGTTACATCTCTCCTACATGGATGACTAAATCTCATTTCTTGGGGACAAAAAAGAGAGCCAAATATATTCCATAACTTTGCCAATTCTCAGGGGACGTTTTTTTTACCACCACTACGGGAAAAAATCCGAGTAACTTAATCACAAATTCAGTGGCAATTTCTCTTCTTCTTTCTTTTATGACCACCTCATTCCTGTTGACAATAACCGACCGATTTCAAATTCCGATCTGATCCTCAAACACAAATACTGATCTTTGGCTTCGTTTCTACTAAAACCTCACTTTTCCTTAAGGAGATTCCTATCTGCTTCTGTACACTGTAGTAGCCACCACCACCATATGCAGCTGGTGGCAAAGAATGAGTAAAAGATCAAGGTGGTCAACCTCCTCCACATGCAAATAAGTTAAGGAACCTTAGCATCTTCTACAAATAGAGACGCAAAGGAATCGGTCAACTGTCAACTTGTAGATTAGATTACGAGTCAACTATTTTAAATCCATTTATATAAATGAACCCCTCTCTACAAGGATCCCAATTTCACTCCCTCCTGTCGCTACTACTGAATGTCCCCAAATTATACACGTACTTAAAGTAGTGGCGTGACTTGTCTTATTGAACTTATCAAGCTCCTCCTCCTTAATTAAATTTCAAACATTTGGGCAGTGTCTATTCCATAGTTTAAAAAAATATCCAGATAAAAACCTCCATACAAATTTAACACGCATTTACAATAGCGAGGAAATCGTTTCACTGTTTTTCTGTGTATCTGTGTAACAACTGCCTATTTTTGGTAATTTTGTAATATACGCTTTAGCAGATCGTAGTTATGGACATTCCAGCCTAAATTAATTGCTGATTCCATTAAATTCGTGTCACATGAGTTTCGCTGACAATTCATGTAATGATCCGCTCCTTGTGAACAACTAAAAAAATTCAATGAAAATAGTCCCACGACGGAAATGAAAGGCCAGTTGGTGAACTTGTTGACGACACTTTAATGAGCTATAATTTAATGGAGAGAGAAGAATGACATCATTGTTAGCGAAAATAAGCAAGTGTGCAGTGCTTAGGATTTTTCTTTGATTACAATTTAAGCTTTGAGACGGATTAGGTTAATTTTTTGTGTCAAGTAGATGAGTTTCAGTTTACATGGAGGGATTGTTATTCCTCTGACAAACTCAAAGGATTGGCTTTCAGTAGCATGTCAGCTTACAGAGGACTGTAAATTTCGAAAGATTTTGAGACAAAGTGTAGTCAATTGAATATTGTATCGTTTTTTAGAACGTATCCAATCCCAATTGGAAATAAGGTCGTGGTATTAATTCCTTGTATTGACGCAAGTCCAATTTAGCAGGTTTTATTATGAACACACATGCACTAAATGGGATTACAAACACAGAAGCTTAATTAAACAGCAACACTGTTCAAAATTCAACAGAAAACATCCACGTTGCTTTTTGCACACTAAAAAGTGATCAATACTAGTTACGTGTACCACAATAGCAATTTATGGACTGATTGAGATTTAGAGCAGAAAAAATCTGCGGAGTGTGCATTTGCTGTTAAAAAATTTCATGACTCTGCAGAGATGAATGCATAATTAATTAGTTTTTTAACGAGCTTACTTAATCATCGCAGCATATATTCATCGCGCCCAAAACATCGCAGCATTAACTCATCGCAGTCATAACTCATCGCGATCACAAATCATCGCAGTCGTTTTTCATCTACTGCTACAATCTGTTATTTATACAAACGCTAAAGCTAATAATGGCAAACCAGCTTTTCAAAATCAGTAAAAAAAAATTGAAGTTAATTTCTTGATTTCCTTTACATTTCCTACATATTGATGCGAATAAAGCTCTCGGTAATCAGTCGCAGTTCTTTGTTTATGAACCGTTAGAAACATTGAATTATAAGTCCAGAAAAATGCAGCAGACACCTACATCTCAATCCCGAATATCCCAGAACTGTGCTAAACCATACAAAAAATTACGAATAATAATATTCACCCATGAGTCTCCGTGTGCGTAAACCCGTCGCCACGTGTAATCATAATCTTGTCTAATTAGAATATCCACAAACCCTTGGCTGCACTACATGTGACATGTATCTGTGAAAAAATCCATACTGCTCAATCCCAAATCCTACTTGCCATCTTTACTTGAATAACCCAAAATTATATCTCAGTCCTTGTATTATTCAAGCACAATGGAGAAAACATGTAGTTGCTGAAATATGAATTGGAATAAGAGATAAAGACATCTGGGATCTCTCTTCCCGATGGCAATTAGCCAGTAAAGCACAACATTCCCTCAAAATCCCCAACGATAATTTATCAACACTCGTTAATTTAATATTTCCTTAGGGAAATTCAAAGCTCTTTCCCAGAGTGTCTACAGCCTTTTCGCACTTATAAGCCCTCGAAGAGATGGGAAATGTTTATGGAGTATTTTGTTAGGGAGTTGAGGAGATTTTGGCAATGATGTACGAAGTCAAGTTATAGCAATAACTCAAACTAACAATATATAAAACTTTTAGTTGTCTTTTTATGAGTTTTTTGCTAAAACCAAAAACACAAGGCGGTTAATGACGTGCTTCAATCTAGTTATTTCCTCATTTCATACAATATGGAATAAAAGCGTAAAATTTTATGATACTATTTATAGTTAATAGCTGGATGAAATAATTCTCTAGTTGGAAACATCATTGAATTTTTTAATTTGCAATGTTGATATCTTTAACATGAATAGGATGAGAAAACTAATTGATGACTATAACATAAGCATGTGAAATACATCTGAGCCTCTTTCGACTATTATATGTTAAGGAATCTTATTCTTTAACAGTTAGTGTGATTTTTGAAAATGAAACGCTATTAGCTTAGCTATTACCTCATAATTTTATATATTTTGAACTAATCTTTAAAGTACCAAATACAACAATATAATAAAACCTTTTAACGCTGCAGTAGCTAGGCACATTTCCATAAATACTTCAGGCCACTCTCGCACTCCAAAAAAATTCTAACAACACGTCCTCTCCTCCTCCCCCAACTCCATAATTCAAATCATTAATCGATCGCCCTGCCCCGATCAGCGGCTAACGTATTTTGAGTCACGAGCTCGTAATCCATCAGAAGAATTTAATTTCGAGATTCCAGAGGATTTTTCATATCCAGCAAGGAGAAGAACCCTTTCCATACACATTCAGCCTACCAGGATTATAATCAGACTTAACTATACAGCCAACATCCCGTCCCATCTAATATATAACATCAAATTTACTAACGTACACAGACTCACAACCGGAGCGTCCACACTGACTCTACCGTACGGGAAAGCCGGCACCCTGTCTCACAATTATCTCAACCCTATGAAGTAGTAATGAATGATAAAATGTCAACTTTTCCTACTTCCAGGATCGAGGTCGACATTTGACATGGCCTGCCTACCCTACACTCAACACACTGACACCCGCCCCTCTGTGTACACACTACTAGTATGTTCCATGCATACGGATACCTTCGGATCTAGAGCACCGACAAAGGCTTGTAGGATGTAGGAAGTGAATACCATACGCACACAGTCCCTTTCAATACCGGAAGATCCTACGATCTAAGCGGTCATCGAGACTAGAGACTCGGTCCCCACTTCTCGAAACTGGTCGATAGCTCTAATAAGAGGAAATGCTTGGGTATATCCAGCGAAGCTGCTGGGATGGAGTGGGTTTATATATTGCAGTGTTAGTGTCATTAAATGAAAAGGGATGAGAGACGAGGGGCGATAATTCATCAGGGCAAAATAATAACCTCCAGTCTGACTTGACTTATGGTCCATCATTAGTCACTTTTCCTTTCATCTTGGGTGTCACATTATCATCAGAAACCTACTTTAAGCCCAATAGGGCGAGTGCAGACACTATATACTCTACTCAGCCTACACCTTATCCACCATAAAACAGCTCCTCCTGAGCCTTGTAACAATTTTAATAAGAGGAAGAGAGCTCTGGAGTGGTTGCAAATAGATGGAGAGGTATATATGGGTGACCCCTGCCCTCTCAGTTCTACCCGAACAAAAAAATCGGAGAAGCAGATCCTATCGTCCTTTGAGGAGGGCGTTTGTATTGGATAACAATAATGACTCTCTCCGTAAATAGTCTGTGCCCTCTGACTCAGACACAGAAATGATAAAAACGGCTTTGTTCCATTTCGAGTGTTGAGTCAGCGTCTGAAATCTCGTAGAATCCAGAGACTGGATCATATCAACAATTTATACTCTACGTGTTCGACACCCCAAATCTTTCTAAATAGGTTATGTCATCAATATTTTCCAAGAAGACTTCAGGGGCTTAGAGACTAAAATGATTTAAAGCTTTGTCAGTGTCAACAAGATGTCAATCCATTTTAAAGCTTAAACCTAAAATCAAATGTCAATAAAAAATATTAAAAATATAGATCCAAAACTTACAAGAACACATTTCGTGTGTGCACTTCTCAGCCGGGCGATGAATACAACCATTTTAAATTGTAGTGTTCTCAACTCATCGACCAAGTCGATATAATATATTCGACTAGTTTATCTACAAACTCAAAACTGTCCAAATTTCAATCACTGCATCCATTCCAACGAAAATTTAAAACTTGAACTTGAACTTTGTCCATGAAATGTCATCCCCACTCTCTAACATCCATCTGCTTTCATACTAAAATTAATCACTTTCGAGAAAGGGAATAATTAAAGAATCTCCTGTCATCACAGTCTCAATTTCCACCCAGGGTTCTACAACACACGACTCTACACACAAACACAGTCTCAAATCTCCCAAAATCTACATCACAAGTTTAACATTCAGTAGTCCGAGAGGCAGGAGAGTCATCACACACCCATACTATTACTACAGAGATGATAGCATGTACCATAGCTCCGATATAAAATCTCTAGAGGCCCAAGCCCGTGATAATGAATAACTTAAAGGTGACTCGTCGGGTGTAGACATAATTCAGTCCTAATGTATTCCTAATGACATTAAAAAGGGGGAGCCCAGCAGGGCTATTATATTCAATTAAAATGAAATAACTCTTCCCGTTCAGTTAAATAGAGTCCAGCCTTCCCATTAATCTTATCCCACCCGGATATACGATACACTGGGAGGACCGTCCATGGACTTTTTTACTTCTAAATCCTACCAAAAACCGGTTCCGGATTTCTCCCAAGCTTCCCTTTCCCTTTTTAAAAATCAAGGAGAAAAGGGAGAAAAAAGGGCTAGGAGCTATTTTTTCGAAATAAAAGATTTATAAAGTACAAACCGTGACATTTCGTGAACGACCCTTCCTGCTTAGTAAGTAGAGAGAGAGCAGAGAGAGAATTTTAATATATTATGTCCATGTCACATCTGCTCTTTTGTACGGAAAAGCAGTAGTTAGTTGGGAGTTGGGATTCTCAATAATATTAAATCGATCCGTTCTTTCTGACTTTGTATTCTGGATAGGAGAGAACCGGTATGATTTCAAAAGCTTAAATACCATCACCATCACAGGGCTCTATTCACATCCTTATTTATAGAGGAGTTTACGAGTATTATTCTACAGCCCTGTGGATTAATGTGTATTCATCTGTGGAATTTGCGATGCCGAGTATTTTCAAAAGTACAAAAGCCTCAGAGCCAGGTGGGATGTAAGCAAGGGTTTGAAAATATGTAAAAATTGAGCTCAAAAGTCCTTCTGGTTTTTTGGATTATTAAATAGTAGTACATAGATATCCACAGTTGTACACATGACCTGGATACTAGGATTTTAATACATGCCGATCTACGTATTAAAAATATTTGCATAGTACACAGCAAATGGAAAATCTATAGGAAACCACATACGCTTTTAACTTGTGTGTTTTTCGGCCAAATATATTTGCAAAGTTGGTGCACAAGCAGAGCAGTCACAATATTAGCTATACCGTCGTAGTATGAGGAATGTAGTTCATTAAACTGCAAAAGCCGAGGCCATTTCAACAGGTGCAACTAATGGCCTAAACTCTAGCAAACTTAAACTAAACCCATGAAATACGTACATTTGAGAACGCCGGAACGAGCAAACACTCCCTACATATTTTTATAAAAGGATTAGCAAACGCTTTCGAATTTTGACCCGAAAAAAAGGTTTCCCTCTAAATCAACTCTAAGCAATGACCTCTGACCTACCCCTTTGAAACTATGCAATCATAGAATAAGCTGTCAAATTGGAAAACAGTATAATATAATAAATTGAATAAATTGATAAACCTCAGTATTTTGTGTACCATTGCATAAATGACAGTAATTAATTGACTCTGTCACTAAGCCACACACAATTAACGCCTTATTTTATTATCAAGCAACACGTGACACATTACATAGGATAATCAATTAGAGAGTTGGGGATTGATGAATCCGTATTGGATGTGGTCCAGCCATTAACCAATATCAATAATAACCCGGATAAATATCTAGGTAGTTCCCTATTCCCATCATGCCCACACAATCCCAACCTACCTCCCCTTGTACAACTTACGTGTCAATATCAATTAGCAGTATAGGAGGACCTACACGGAAAACTAAAGTGTGTCATGCCTAGGTCATTTCCTCTCCAGCATCTCCAGCATCTCCAGCATCACAAGGAAAGTATAATATTGAGGGCAAGGACTAAGGAGAAGAGTGCGGATCTAGCGCTTTATCCTCAACGAGATGAACAAATGGTCCATTAAGGATGGCAATTAAGGATAACAAATTGATACTGACACAAGGACCCGCGTGTGCGTGTATCTGTAAATAAGGTTGACTCGTTCAATCTCATCCCACTATTTACAACTGACAAGCTTAACAAAAAGCTAACAATCCTAAAAATCCTCTTCGTTCCTGAGAATGATTTTCAAAGATAAATTTATTCTGCATAGTTTTTACGCATTTTTTGGATTTTATTTCCGAAAATTTTCTCATTTCCACCAACAGATAATGGATTCGTACCAGAAATAACACGATGAAAATGAATCTACTGACTAAAACGGCTTCTGAACCCTTAATTCCTTCCTTCTCTAACAAATAAACCAACAAGATCGAGGATAACATGAAAAATAGACTCTCTCAACAACCCACCCAACCTCTCTCTCTCTGCTAAATCCAAATAGCCTAAGTTGTAGCTCCTTACAGTGTAGAGTATTAGTGTGACTGTATGCATAAAAAAAGTTGGTCAAGTTCATTGGATGGTTATGGTGAGTGTGGTTGTTGGACAGAGGTCTATTCTAGAGAGGAAACGGAAAGCAGTGTGTAAAGGGTTAAGTCTAACTGTCCCAGGGCTTTGTAAGTAGGTCGGAAGGTTGTAGAATGGGAACATTGCTCTTGATACTCCTTGTCCAAGGTCGTGGAATGTTGGACAAGGGCATCTCCCACCCGAATTTGGGAACACACAGCTTCACTCCCCTTCTCAACTTTCGTACAGAGAGAACCTACTACCTACAAACCACTATGGAAGGATACCACACAATTCCTCCGTCCTATTATTTCAGTATAGAAGTAACCTTACATTTCCTGACACTCTAACCATAAGTCCCAACTTGTAGTAGGACCTACTTACTTATATAGTGTCACTACTTATCTCCCCTTTCTGTTCCTTAACTTAAAATCGTCCAAAAAATATGCATATATATACCAAAGTCATCTTTGGATTCGACAGTGGATTGGATTATTTTGGAGTCTATCTAGCAGTCTTGTGGATTCTGTGTAGGAGGGGGAAATATCTGTATTGTTATTACCCGGGTGGGTTTCAAGTTTCAATGGGATCATTTTTATATGCAAGACAAGACTTGAAAGAGGTTAAATGTATGTTGTTTGCAATATGCAAAATGCAAATATTAGAGCGTGTCGTGTATCCAACCCGGTCGGTGGTGGTGGAGTACTATTTCTTTGATATTCTTACAATCAGCTCTTATCGTTTACTTGTTTCATTCTAAACTCCGCAGTATCGATTATTTTGAGTTTAAAAAAAAGAAATTTCAATCCCTCATTCAAGTACTCTAAGAAATAGGACTTTTTTTAAAGCAACTTGCGTGGAGCTTTTTCATTAAAAACATTTAGTTCCTTATCGCTATCACTATCCCCGGCTGTGCTTTTAGTGTATTGTATTTTTTCTCTTTCTCTCCCTCCTTCTCCAATGTTTTGTTGGGTTAGGAATAAGCTTTTAATAATTTATTCGTGTAGGCCCACCTTGGCAGGAATAGTGAGGTATTGAGTAGAGTTGCAAAGTCCCAATTACAACTTCCTCAACGGATTTCAATTTGTCATAATAATACCAAAGTACTTTTCCTCTTTCTCTCTCTGCAAAATACCCGGACCGATAAAGGATTGACTGAGTAGATTTTCCAGACTGTAAAAAGCGAGTAGAGATTGGAGGCGACAGTTGTTGCACTACTACACACAATGAGACTAACTAGCACACATACACACTGCCGTGCCTTTTTCACTATCTTGGCTAATAGGTTAGATATTTGTACTTTACCAGGAAGGCGGGAGTGGGTCGGGACATAAAATGTGCCCGGATTCGGATGTCATGTCATGGAAATGCTTCATATCTCAGTCATTTATTATTCTCAACCCTTTATCCTTTACTTTGCCTAAACTTATCTTCTTTTCTCCAGGAGAGAGAGAGAAGAGTTTTAAAGGGCTGCCAACTAAACTAGTCCTCTCCAGAAGAGACTTCGCTCTCTTAACTAGTCCCTAACTCTGGGAAGAATCATAGCAAGTTTCTGGGCCTTTTAGCTTCCCTCCTGTCTATGGCACACGCACAGCTGTTGTGGTGGGTATGTAGCGAAGGAGCATTGTATTGTAAATATAATATTGTCTGGAGATTATTGTATATTGTGTGCATAATATATATCTCTATAGAGTTGTGGATAGAACATGAGAAGGAGCTGTATAGGAGGTCCATTAGGCTAATAAAAGAGAAAAACGACAATAAAATATCTGCAGGGTACACTCTCATAAAAAGTTAGGCATAAAATATTTCGAGGAGTAACAAAAGGGACGAAATCCTCCCACGGACAACAAACAAAAAGTCCCATTGTAATCTAATACTCTTCTCAGAAAATCTCTCTCATTTGCCCCATTTCTCGGGAGGAGGAATTAAAAGGGTTCCCAACAATACCCGAGGGTTTTCTACAGAATTTAATACTGGGATAGAAAGCTAGAGAAATGGAATATGACACAAGCAGGGGTAAACAAATCCACCTTTGACCTGTCCCTTGTATTCCCATACAAGGGAAATCTTATAGAGTTCTAGATTTTAATTGTTTTTCAGTGGTTGGGGTTTTCACATTAAATCCTAATTAGTTTCTGGCGTTCCTCCCAACAATTATAAATCATGAAAGTAATTAATCTTGATTATCTTTTAAATACATTATAATCATCTAGATTTTTACTGCTTTTAAAATACTCCGTGATAAATAATCCACTACAACAAGCATGTCTAAGAAAGCCCGGGTTGCAGACCCCTAACTCCCGACCCAAAGTCCTCAATTCCCACCCATAATTCCAATAAGAATCCAGACTCCAAAGTGCATATGTCATCCGCTTTACTCCCAAGTACTTATAAAATAGAATAACACAGAGCCTTTTTATAGTGTACTAGATTACGTCCAAAACACTAGCGAAATTCTCAGCTCTAAGCCCAAACTTTGTCATACAAAAACAGAGTCAGGCTTGATACTTCATACAGCCCGAGCAAAAAATAATACCCGGGAGAAGTGAGACTTGAAACTTTGAGACTTGAGCCTCACGAGGGCTTTCCTACTTATTCCAAACTGTCTGATGCACAATGTGCGTGAAATGGCCAGGGAATTGTGCGAAATGGCGAATCTCTTATGTTTTCCCCGTTCTCTTCATTTCCCTCAAATAAAAAAGACTAGCAAAAGACAGACAACATTTTATATCATAGGCAATCCCAATGCACTCGAGGAAACACTTTTTATTTATATATCCAGACCAATGCAAAATAAATCACCTTAAGTGGGTTACAAGAAATAAACTTTGGACAATCCCAAACTCATATTTCTCTCAAGACACAATCTAGAAGCTCTTTTCAAATTTAATCCGACAAAAAATTTCCCCCCGAATTTCGCAACTCTTTTCGTACTATGAACCACCCCCACCTCCCCAGAAAAGATTAAGACGAAGTGGAGGTTTGAGACAAGAGTCAAATCACTTACATAAAATCTTGTACTAGTACCAAACGGATCTTACAAGCCGAGTTACACACATCCCTTGTCCTTAATGTGAATTTCTATTTCCCAAATACAATAAGAGCCCGTCCTAATATTTTATGCCCAAGTGGGTAAATAATCCTCATAAAATAAGGATTGGTCATTTTGTGTCGACTCTCGGGCTTTAGACTTGAGAAATTATGGCTTCTCTCTCCAATCTAATCTACATAATAAGTTTACAGCCCAAAATCCCCACAATAATATACCCACCCGGGTAGTATAGGTAGCTACTAAAGGACTTAACTCCCTTCTATAGATTACAATCCCTTCCTTCTCCCAATCCCCACACAAGCCAAGAACAAGCCACCTCCTATCACAATCCATGTATTCACCACTCTCCCACTTTATGCATATGATTTGGTGAGTAGAAGTTAACTCGGGTTTTGTTGGTCAAGTGCCCAGGGAACTAATGGACTGTTTTATTACAGTCTTAGGGAAATTTACGGATTTCATTACTTCCCTCCCCCCAGCGAAGGAAGAGATAAGTTTTTCATACCATTGCCTTGTGCCTCGTCGTGTGTTCCTTCTACCTGAGGAGATGACAATTAAACATAAAACACGAGTCCTCACCAGTAAGCAGTTTAGTAGTAGCTTGATAAGCCCTAGTGTTCTCCCATGGCGAAATCTTTGAATACTTCCCATTAAATCGTGTACATAAGTCGCGTATTATTTTACATACTGCTTGTAGAGGAGAGCCCAAAGGGTTTGGAATCTTTACAGCCCCGCGTGTTATTACTATTACCATGTCGTAGGAGACATTGGCCGGATTCCTTGTTCCCCACGAACCGACATGACATGATGATGATGATGACGGTGGTGGTGAATGGTGATGCTTGAGCTAAGCTTTGAATGTTTGAGCGTTTGAATAGCTAAATGTTTTTATATTCACTACTCCTGTAATAATACAACATAACTCTTATGGGGGATACTTGTGTCATAAAACTTTACACTTGCTCAGACTAGTTTTCTCTCCTTTTTGGAGGCGCGGTGGTGGAAGACGAGACGGGTAAGTATTATTATACCGTCTTTGAGCCATAAAAAGCTATTTTATTCCTCTGGAAATGCATATCGTCCAAATCTCTTGAGAAAAGGTAGGTCCGAAAGGAGGAATGCAGAATGTCAGCTTGGGAATAATTTTGCAAACTTTTTTCCTACTTATGTTGGCAGTTTTGGCGAATAGGAGAGAGAGAGAGCTTTTAAGAGCGAGTAGAATAGGTCGGGCTGACATCGACTATTGTTTCCTTGCTGGTGTTTGCACAAAAGGGAGAAGACGGTGACATCAAAATGCCATGCTGGGCTGGGGATTGTAAATTCTGTTTTATTGAAAGCGGTAATAAAATATATTGAGCCTTGAGTTGTGTGATAAAACTCGCAAATATTATTATTACCAGCGTTTCTTGAGGAATGGGGGGGGGGGGCTCTTGTAGTTCTAGGTTCTAGGGAATGTATGTGCATAGTAATAAGCTTGTAATGGGAGTGCAGTCTGGAATCTGGATTCTGTCTCAAAATATCAAAAAGGTTGGCGTGATTTGCGAACGTAATAAAAATTTGCGTAAAAATAAATATCTGCACCATTTTTTTTCTTGTAAAAGATTGTTTATAGAAAAAAATAAAGTGCACGAGTCAGCACTTGGGTGAATGAGATTCACTTACAATCAATTGGATTGTACAGATAATACTTCTTCTTTTTTTTGAAAACTTTTGCTTTTATTGAAGTGTTAAAAATTTGCGAATTTTTCCGGAGTCTATCACAAAGTTTTTTTTTAAATAAAACGTTTTTTTCACACTCGTAAATAGAATTGGTTTAGAAATATTAATCTGCTTAAAATGTTTTGTTAATAAATTCAATAGTATTGGAAAAACCGATCCAAATAAAAAATTCTCAAAATCATCCAAAAGGTAAACAATTAAATCCATAATTACAACGTCATCTCCAATTCGGAGTACCGAACAAGATCTTCTAATGAATAATAAATAATGACTGAGCAACATCCACTCGACTCGACCTATATTCCCCATTTCCGTCTACAGATTAAACATCCTCATCCAATAAAGTCCATTTCCTAATTGCTTTAATTCCGAAACACAGCAAGAAGAGTCCACCAACCTTCCACCACCACCAAAACCCAACCAAACCCACTCACTAACTTCCCTATTGAACTTTTGGCTATCTCCTAATAATAATTACATCCTTTTACTTCTCTCGTGGGCTAACTGAGTAAAAAGTGAGCCAGGGGGGACCAGGCAGACTCGATATGGCAAAGTAGTACAAGATCTGGCACATTAAGGATAGAATGCCATCAAAAAAGGGTTAAGGTTGGGGAGCATGGAATCGGGGAGAAAGCGGGATGGCTGGAGGTCAACTATGGAGTCTCGACCCAATTCATGGTGAACTGACCTTGGTTAGCTCACACAAGGCTACACTGTCCCGATTCTTGTGGCCCGAAGGTCAACTTCCGACCCATCCCAAGGCAACTCACCTACATTTACGATGATAACCTACGCGGACTCCCCCCGTCGTGGATTTTAATCCCCGTCTTCCTATGTACTATTTTATACGTCCTTATTGTTCATTTCAAAGCTTTGACTGTTCCGTTGGGTAATATTAGCCATCCATACATTTCATAAGCTCTTCGTATCACACACTTTGGAGAGCATTTGATGAGGAAGACATCTCGATCAATATTGATATATCCTGCAACTTTATAAGCCAGTTTACCTTCCTTCCATTCAGATTCATTACAGCTATCAATATAGTTTAGAAAGTTTTAATATGGTTCACATCAATTTATGTTCAACAATATAATGGATTGCTAATGACTCCTAATTGCGCTTGTGTGTTTTTCATCAGTGTGGAGTAATTAACACCAGCGTCTTAATGACCAACAGAAACTTATTTCCTATCTATATTCTTTATTATTAAGAGTTCTGTGTGGTACATTTTAGAATTTATCAGTCCTGATTTTGCCTAAGTATTTGTACACCTCTCTAAACTTGAAGAAATCAATGACAAGAAAAATGAAAAAACCGTCTTTAAAACCAATCATCAGAAATCTGTCACAAATCATTCCCCTCAGCTCAAAATGAATTTAAAATACCCGAAGAGTTCAAAACTCGTAATCTGTCATAAAAGCTAAAGGTAAAGAACCTGTAGCCTCCAGACAAACTCCTTACAAAAGTACAACATACATCCTAACCTACCTTAAAGCACAAGGATAATAAACCGGGCCAAGTTCCCCGAATTCCAGAGGCCACCTTTCCCAAACCCGGAGCTTCTATTTCAGAAGAGTTCACTTCAAACTCCAAATTCTTACCATCCCACCCAACTCATTCCTACTTATCTAAAAGTGCACATGGACTCCCAACTCGTATCCAATACAACCCAAGAGTTTATAATTTGACCTCCACACACATACGACACGACAACTCCTCCATATAGCCAAGCTTTTAGAGAACGGGAGGAGGGGGAATGGAGCACACGACCTCGTACAATCTGTCAAGGGGATGACATTGGACTCGGCTCTTGAAATATACAGGGAAAAGGTGTGAGGTTGAGGTTGCGGAGATTGGCCATGGCCAAGGTGAATGTCACCGACTGACATTGGCCTATTTATTTCCCATGAGTTTTTAGAGGCCAAGGTTCCTTTGAAGGATGGAGGATTTAATTAAAATAACCCCTCCGGGACAAGGATGTATGTGTTGATTGGTGATGTTGGGAGTTGGGATATCACAATGCGAACTATGCTCCCGAAGGTCAGGAATTATCCTACTCAGATGCTGCATACTGTGTGTGCTAAAACCAATTGCAAGTCGGGGGTGAAGAGGATGATAATATATGTATTTGCATAATAATGGTGTGTGTCTCCACTGAGCTTGGCTGATTTATTTCCTTTTTCGAATAGAACATAGAACACTATGGGTGTATGTAGCTTGGGCTTTGGTGGTGGTGGCAAGTGGCAATTCCCTTATTAATTATTCATTTACGATCACCTTCATGGGCTACCTTACTTTATGGTATAGTTAAATAGTCGGAATATTGGACTCATCCATTTTATGATGGAACAGTTATGACATGCAATTAGGGCAGTTAGGATTGCTCATCCTTTGATACATGTCACTTCATCTGAGAACTTCAGATTGGAATTGACATAGGTGTCCAACTTAACATTTTTAACTCAGATAGTTTTCCACATTCTCAAGTTGCTATTAAAATCGTTAAGTTATTTAGTATCTATTGCGTACAGTGATTCAAGTTGTACACGATTTCAATGACCAGACACCATTGAAAGACATTCACCTATTACATATCCTTATTATAATCTCTTTGATATTAAAAATTAAGGCACCCACCATTAACAAAAAATTAAATTTATTCAAACCCAATTTTCAAACTCATAAATCTCGACAAACTAATAAATAATTATTTTCTATAAAACTCCAAATTGCCTAGTCGACTCAAGCTCAGAAATCAAATCAATCCGATTTTTTTCAAGCCTCAATCCCCTTGTAAACGAAATAGATTCATCACCCGTTCCCCAAGTTTTTCGCAAATCGGATCTTTTAGCAAAACCATCCTCACGTCACCGTTGATTCAACATTTCTAAACTCCAACCTATTTCGAATTCAGACAACAGCCTCGCCTCTTTCCCTCTGCCCGTGTGCGTCCCACATATTTCCCTCCAATCCACTTTACCTTATACGTATAAATATACCATTTCTCCCATTTAGGATGAGATTCTCCTCATTTTTCAAATAAATCTCAAGCAATAAAAATCCCAGCCTTATATCCTCTCAAAATAAGCCGGGTAGAAAATTCCACCGACTTTTCCGCACAATCACGACACTAAAAAATCACCCGAGGTGGAAGGAGCCCAAGCAAAACCACAAGAATCCCGGAACACATCTAATCCTTCCTAATATTTTATACAGAGTCTTGGAGACAATGTTATGGGGTTAATAGGCGTATCGGACTACCAAGCTGAGCCTATTTTTTAAAACCTTTAAGAACAGTTGGTCCGTGATACCTACGCCTATGCCTATAGCCTTATGGATGAAATGAAGGCCCATAAAATAGGACAACCAGACCCAAATCCCCTTCGTGAAGAACTTAAAAAGCCATAGAAGCATTTTATTTTGTCTTAACTTGACGTAACTTCATTATTCTTAGGATTTCCTTATTCCTTCCTCAATCTTCAAGATAAAACCACAAAGTTCTGATTTTTTTAGCAAATTTTTCCTTCCAATATTTCTATCTGCTTATAGGCTTCTCGAGTTGCGTATGGAATTTTATCTACTGTTCTTCATAGCCCTAACTAGCTTAATTCCAAAGATTTAGACAGGCAAAGCAGCTGAAATATAATTGTAATTTAAAAACTGAACTGGAGCCAAGTGCTAAATCTGACACAAAAAGTTGTTTTCAACCTACTAATTTAGAGGATAATTATTGGCAATTACCAGCACAATTTTAATCCATGGAGTAATGACGTTTAATTACCACTTTACCACCCTGACCATCATAGTTCTTGTAACACCTTTTGTGTTAACGAAATCACTCCTGGGTAAAGAAATTCAGACGATAATTACCGAGTGCCTACACAGACCGCGGTTACTATCACTAGCAGACTCTACATTCCAAGTATTTCCAAGACGATGTCAATACAGAGAACTCTTCTTTGTTAAAACACAAAAGAGAAAAAAGGGCTCGACAACCCCCAAGAAAGAAAAGTGTTGAGTGTCCCCCACTGAAAAATCTCCAAAGTATTTATCTATTGTAAAAGCCCCATGATTTCCTCAAGTTTCCATTTCCCTCAAGTGGAATAAAATGCATTGAATACTTGACGACTCAAGAATGGAGCTCTGAACTACATCGTTTGACTACATATACATAATACGTCCATCCAAGTACATGCAGTACATACTCCAACAATCCCTATAAAATAATACCAACTCATGTCACTCAGTTTAAAAAAAAAGTCACCAAGTCTCACTTAAGCAAATAGCTAGTATTACTCTTGAAACTAGAGAGACAAGTCTAAAAAGGATGAAATTATTCTCCACCTAAGGTTCCAAAATAAACTTCCAACAACCCGGGTCTCCAAGTCTCAACCTACCTTGGTTAAAATAAAGCTAAATCCACCCGGGTTTTTTCTACCCTTGGCTACAAAATGTAGTGAAAGGATCTGTGGGTTAAAAGGAACGCAATAGAAACCTTAGAGAGATCATTCAAGCTCCTCGTCAAGTGGAGCATTTTGGTCTTATCTTTGTCCAACTCATTTTCTGGATTTTACTACAACATAACTTAAAGTCGTGTGTAGTGGTAGTCGGTGGTGGTAGTGGTCTCTCTCAGACAGAGAGTTGTATATAACACCCACGGAGAACTCTCTGGGCTTCTTACTCTTGTGTAAAATGTATCAATTTGGCACTCATGAAATTTCACAAGCTATTATTCCCCAGTCATTCTCCCAGCTTTTTGAGCAGATACTAAAGAGATAGAGAGAAGCTCCTCCATAGCCCCTAATAATACTTGGAGTAATTTACCCAGACTTTACTCTGCTCTTTCACTCTCCAAGGACTTGGGAAAGTAGAGGGACTTTAGAAGATGATAAAACCAGCCTCTCAAGGGTTATGTTCTTCAAGGGAAACTCAACTAAGGACTATTGTACTACATTGTCTTCCCTCATCATTATTAGATATGCTCATCATTATCCTCTATGTTTCTTATCAAACTGGGCTTGTCTGTTTGAAACTTGGGAGTTGCGGAGTTGAGTTATTAAGTATGGGCAATTTACCCTCCTGAGAATTTCTCTTGTTCGGGGTTCACAATTTAATAGGGGTTGCTAGATTCACTAAATATTATCCCAAGCTACTTTCTTAGTTTAGAAACTTTGACAACTTAATGCAATCAATTAAAGCATGTTGACTCGTTATTTCAAAATATTTGTATTCCTACTGAAGCACACGGAAACAAGCCCAACTGACCCTAGCTCAATCCCCCTGAATCTGGACCACCCCGTAGTTTCCGTGAAAGACATTAAAAATCGAGCAGAATAATTCTGTCCAGAAAGGTAACCCTCATAGATACATACTCCTTACCTACCTCCTCCATCCATAATAGAGAAGCTAACCTTAAGGGCCTGATGAAGATAATGAAGACACACGGAGAGAATAAAGGGAATATAGATGACTTACAATTTGGTGCTCTTGAGCAATCCTCTCCTTCCTCCTCTGAAGCTCTTCATATTTCAGCTGAAAATGTTAAAAAACACAAGAGTCACTCACTATAATATACATGGAGACCAAGACATGACATCAATTCAAATTCATAAAGTCAATCCCACAGTCTCTACAAGGGGTGAGATGGATGCTAAATAGAATATTATAATTTTATATCTATCCCCAAGCTCAGTCCTCCAGTGTGTACACACAGTGTGGTATGAGACTTGTGATGATGATGATGATGATGTCATACCAGTCTCTACCAGTACCACCAGACCCATCATCATCATCATCTTCCGAAAAGTCTATGAAGTCAATCCTAGGAGCTTCCCCCTCTGCTTATAAAGTTGATCTTGATGATGAGGAGAGAGACAGAGAGGGCTTTGAGAGATGGAGAAAGCAAACGAAGCAAAAATGGATTCATTTCTTAACAAAAACCTTGAGATAGGAATCTCATCTGAAATTCTATTGTACTCCATCCACTAATTTCATTTGATCATCTGCATGAATAACTTATCTTGTACGGTTTTGGGAGTCAGTGGTGGGACTTTATTAGTCCATACTCTCTTACATGTACTCTGACTTTGTAAAACTGTACGAAAAAGGGGATGTGAGAGTCTTGACGGGGAATTTATAATATTGTCATCGTACGCTTCTTGAGTCTTCACTCAAGTCTTTCCATATGTTAGATATCAAAAAGGATGTATGGATTAATATTATTGCTACTAATTATCCCAACGCCCAAATGCTAATTTATCTGAGGTATACTAGCCATAGCAGAAGCTAGATGGGATTTAATTGACCGGAACCTAAGTTTTATTTATATGAACAGAATAAACATGTAAATTACATTTTGAATAATCACTACTGTCATAAAAAATACACCGGGGAAGGGGAGGAGCATTCTATGAATTTTTTTATCTTGAGGGGTGTGGTACCATATTGGACGGAAATTTCAACCGTCTTTCAAATATAGTTTAGGAAAATAACTGAGCCATCACTTACTCTATTGATTGTCTCGATAATTCTTTCATTTGATGGGAGGGAAGACAAGGGGGTGTGGCTGGGTTCCTGAAAAATCACAAAAAACCATCGGTGAAACATCCACTATAAAATTCCAGCTTTGGTTTTTGCAGTGTTAATACATCTAGCCTTTTTTTTAAAGACCAGCATCGTCTCTGTACCATTATTGCAGATATTCTATACAAAGAGATGGATCGATAAGATCTCAAATCTGATTCGAATCATGGCTATGAGTGAAACGACGGGATTTGTTTTCGCTCTCAAGGGTTATAAATCCAAAGCTATTTGGATTTTACAGCCTCATTGAAGAAAAGCAAGGATCGTTAAAGTCTGTGGTAATAGTAAAAGGGAGAGAGCAAGCAAATATCACCGATTTTATGATCCTGGAATCAATTTTTGAAACCGGACTGCCGGACTTGTTAAAAAAAATCCAATGTATGATGTCCTTAAGTTATTTTCGAAACTATCAGATATACTACGACATTGGTATAGATTTGTAATCAATTTCTCTTGAAATATGACGCATTTGCCGGCCACTTTATAAAATTTGATAAGTTTCATAAATCTTTCCTTCATTTAGATTAGGTGATATTTGTCGATTTAAATCAACTTAAAGCTCATAATATCCAAATAAATCTCCACCACAAGTCAACATTAAGAAAATATAAATCAGCTCCTCCCAACACCAAAAGCTACAGATATAAATACAGCAATTAATCAAAATCAAACTATTAAGTATATAAAAACCTTTCACACAAGAAATGTAAACTAAAGCCCATAAAATCCCCCTCCCCCACCAAAAAAAAACTTCAATCCATCCAGCATTAAAGCCGTACATAGCGAATACTAGTAAGAGAAGTAATTAACACTCAAGTAGGATGATTATGCCATGGGAGCAAGTGTGACTCTTGAGCTCTAGAGTCTACACCAATGGGTCAAATCACCTAATAAAGTTTAGCTCAGAGGCAGTTCACCGCAGTGAAACGCCATCTGTACGTACCTATAAATTTTATAGGGAAAGA